>JAUZNJ010091272.1:0-22451 GCA_034780135.1 Jordanella pulchra | reverse complement strand
CCTGGGTCGCCCGCGTCGAGGACTAAGGCCTCCATACATGGGTTGTGCGCGCTAACCACTGCGCCACCTGCACTAAACTGTATTTCTACACACAGTTCTGACTCAACACCTTAGATATGAGTTAGAGTCTTATACACTGAACTGAATTATATATAAATTATTTTTTGAAAGCTACATATAATTTTTTTCTGTTATTTGTATATGAAATGTCTTCACTGACAGCAAAGGTGAGCTAAACTTAATTTTAATTCCAGGAGTTATAACATGGACTTATTGGATGCTTTTTGATCAAAATCAATACTCCCTTTTGACAAAACGTAATGAAACATATTGTTGAGAGCAGGTCATCTTGGACATCTTTAACAATCTTAATGTAAAGTTTGTGTTAACAAAGGTATGAAAATGGATGCTAGAAAACAGCATAACAAATGACCTCAATTCGAATTGATGCCATTACATATTTAGGAGGGTTAAACTTTATTCCAGACCAAATATGGTAGATAAATTAAAGTTAAAGCCATGAACTTGCTTTATAAATTCAAGGTGGTAAAGTGTCAACACAAATTAATTCATTTTTTATACTGCAAAAATAAATTAAGAACTAATGTTTAATGGAAGGTGATAGTTTCAAGTTGATCTCCTCCAGGCCAGTAAGCACATCACCAACTCTCTTTCCCTAATATTTGCAGGCTAAATACCAGGTCCACTAATCCTTTAACTTACTTCTTCAGAACCTTCTTTTTGGCATCAATTCTCTCTATTTTTTGTGCTATTTTCTTAAATCCGAATAAAATATTACAGAGAGGAGACATTTGTTAGCTCTATCATTTAGCAACTACGATCTGACAAACCCTGAGCTCCGTCTTACGTGACTTTGACATGCTATTCCTTTTGGTGCAGAATCCATTCTTGACCATGTTGGCATGGTAACCAGAGGTAAAGCTTCATAGATTCTGAAGCTGTCTAAATTTATATTAATTGGTTGAATACTATTTTTTTTCTGCACCATCTTAGACATTCTGTGGATGCACTAAATGACAGCCACTCACTTGACTGTGTTTTGTTTTTCTCCAATTCTGCTTTGTCATATTATCCTGTTGGATTGTGATGCAAAAGAAGAAACATCAAGCCTGTCCAACAACCTCTATTACTCCTGACAATTTGCCTTCTATTAGAGCACAAGTCTTAAACTCAAATCCTAGAGGTGTCCTGCAACTTTTCAGTGTTTTTCCTTGCTCTAAACACCTCAATCAGATAGCTAAACTACTTCCAAAGAAGGAGTCAAGCTCTGTTAATGAGCAGAGACAGATCTCAAAGTTGTAGGACGCTGCCCTTTGAGGATTTGAGTTTGAGACTCCTGTCTTAGATTGTCCTCAGATGCTTCTAACAACCACTTGCTTCAAGATATCTTCATCATCCAAACCAAGAGATAAAGGAAGTCAGATCCACCTACTCTGTTTAGAAATAAAAAGCAACAACCATGGGAATCACGGTGTAATTTATTCGTGACAGAACAGTGTCATGGATACAGCATATGGGGGAAGTCATAGACGTACAAAAATCCCTTTTTGTGTTTTCAGCACAGTTCTTAATTCAATAAATAAACTTTACAAAATATTTTTTGACAATTTGTCTCGTCTGTTCCACATAAGCAGGGGCACGGTTGTCTAGCAGGTACTGTTGGCTCCTTTAGTTTGGATGTACAGTCAGTGATGTGTTAAAACAATGACCTGATAGGTGCAGTGATCGGACAACAAAAATAAACTCATTGAAGACATGAGTTTCTTTTTGAGCTTGTGATTGTTAAACCATCCACAGTGTCTTGTGTTGTGATTTTATCCCATAGGCCAAAACAAGGTAGTGCATGATCGCAAAGCAAAGGAAAAAACTTTCTGTGAACAAAAATCCTAAAACTCTTGACCCTTATATCCCATGAACAAAATTCAACGCACCTTTTACCTTAAAGGTCACCAAAATAGTAGTTTGAGTACAAATCCAGCTCCTCTTGAAGGCATCACACATTTGTAATACAACATTAGTGAGCAAACAGCATTGTGGAGACGAAGGAACACAGCAGACAGGTCAGAGATGAATCTTTGGAGATGTTTTGAGCAGAATTAGGTTGTAAAATAACTTCTTAATCTTTAAACATCATTTAAACAGTTTTGTTTGATGGGTTACCCGAAGATGGAAATACAGATAGGAAATGGATGGAAAATTACAGGATTGTAATGGAATAAACCCTGTTAGAGGCTGTAGAAGATCTGGGTTCACCTTTTAGGAAAACCAAAAACAGCCCAATGAAAAAGTTCAGATCGACCTTCATGTTTTAAAAGGGCTCAGTTAAAGTCCAAATGTAAATTGAATTAAGAATTAACTAAAGATGTGAAAACGAGTAGAAACATGCCTTTAAAGACTTACTGATGTCATTAAGTGACTCAAAATATATACTGATAGGAGGAAACAGGTGGTGCTCATATCCTTATTAGCTTTAAAAAATGTGGGTATTTTCTCTCCATGTCACAATTATTCTCAACCTTATTTTATTTTATGACATAAAAACAAAAACACATGGGAGTTTAAGTTTCCAACGTGACAAAATATGTAAAATATGTCAATGGTAGGAGAAGGTTTTCATCCCATTGTATTAAGAGTTTTCTCCTGTGCATCTCCAAAAATAGGCAAATGGAAACAGAACCTCAAGAGACAAACTGTAAACAATGCAACCTTAGTTGGAAATTACAAATATCTAAAAGCTAAGAGAAAATCTGCCACTAGACGTCTGTAGAAAGTAAGATCTCTAGCTCCGCCCTCTTCGCCCTGCTTAATTTCAGACTTGATTCTGACTGAACATGTAACACATATTCACAGTTCATTTTTACCCCCAACCTTAAAACAAAAAGAAATTAGGGAAAAAAAAAACAAAAAAACAAACATGGCTCCAAAAAACCTTTAATTTCCAGATGGTAAAACTGGAGATGCTGGTGGAGCTTTGCTTCAGACAAACACACGTAGCTAACATCCGAGAGGCAGAGCGCTATTATGGCACAGAAGCTCGGGTTTTAGGAGGGCTGGGGGATTCTTATTTACAAAATAGACGTTTGGCAATTTTTTTATTTCTACATTGACTCCTTAGAGTCACCTTGATGTCTTTAGCGACTCTGTTGTCACCAGCTAATAATTCACAGCTTATAAAAGTCAAAGAATAATAGTCTCTGATTTAGTCTCAGGCCCACAGCTGAGTTTGTTGTATCTACTCCAAGTCTGCTTATTAAAACCAATAGAACAGTGGAGCAACATGATTGAAACTTGCTGGACGGATGCTGCTCCTCTTCAACACGTCCCAAAAAAAAAGAAGTTTGCATCGATAACGTCGTTTTAAACGAGTTCCCTTTTAGCTCACAAGAGAAGGATGCACACACCTCCTGCTCAAGGATCGAGTTGGAGATCAAAGGTCACTTCCTGGTTGAAGAGTTATTTGATTGGACATGCTGAGGAGGGCAACAGAGTACAGTGTGTGGCCTCACGAGAAAAAAAAAATAATGCAGTTCCTCTCATAGCCAGAAATATCCTTTAAAGGTTATAAAAAACAGCCAGTCTGTGTAATCACAGTCACTCATATGTCTTGCTTTTCCCAGAAACACCAGCTCCACGATTAAGAGCTTCTACAGCCTAAAAGAAAGAAAAAGAAAAAAAAAAGGAAAAAACATTATTGTATTGATTAATCTTCCCACAAGGGGGCAACATTGTGCCTTCCCATCTTCAGACTGATTAACATCAAGGCTCCAGTTGGCAGCAAAGCATTCATTCACAGTAAAAATGGGAGGCATACTGACAGATGGAAATATGAAGCCAATAAAGGACAGAAAGAGGAGTTTATGGGGAAAGGAATGAGGCGAAGGAAGTCGAGAATAAAAAGAGCAGAGGAGTAGAGACACAAATGTCACAGTGTGAAGTCAGCTGATTAATAACTGTGTGAAATGAGAGGAAGAACGGGATGATGAAATGCTCACCCTCTTCCCCATATGCTTCCCTCTAGCTGTCTTCCTGCGGACCTGTCTGATCCGCGGGCTCTGCAGCGTCGCTTGGCCGCGGAGAATCCGACCTTGCAGCAGCAGAACCCTGGGGGAGAGAGAAATCTGCTCTTTTTCTCTCAGGTTGAGACCTATAATCATTCTAAAATATTTCCCCTTATTGCATGATCTAATCAACGCCTTTAATTCATGTTTGACCTTTGGTGTCTAATTGATTTGACATTTGTTCCTTGATGTAAATAAGTTGAGTCCAGTTTGCTCGTGATAATCACACGACATTCCGCTCTGTGCAATCATACATCATCCTCACTGCAATAAGAGTCAGTTAAGTCACATCCATGAATCCCAATCGAAGGACATGTTGTCCTCGGGGACAAAGCGACTACTTACTGATTGTTCCTCCCTGCTGTTGCTGGGGGATCCCTCTGGGTCAACTGGAGAGTGATCTGTTGGGGGGTCGCTGCCCTGGGAGGGGTGGCAGTCTGAGGACGAGCTCTGCTGAGGGGCAGGTGTGGATGCTGCAAAAAGAAAGGGAGGGATGTCAAGGGAATAAGGTGAGATGAAAGATCAAAATCTAGATCATGACCTTTTGAGTGTTCAGCGACGTGAGCTTTCAGATGCCTAGCTCTGTTGGTCCTGACAGGCAGTTTCAAATATTCTGCTTCTTTCTTTTCAAGACCCTCTGCTGGGGGACAAAAAACAAGACTGCAAGGTGTGCCAGAAAGGTAGACAGGCTAATTGGTGGAACAGCTTTGAGACAAACGCTAATGTCTAACAATTAGTGGAAAGGGAAAGCATAAGGCTGTGATGCCAGTGTCACAGTAAACCAAAGACAGCAGTAAAGATAACAGCTCAAAGCAGTTAACAAGACAGTTCTAGCAATGCAGCAATGAATAGGAGAACAAAAGCACTGCCCAGCAGAGGGTGTTCAGAAAGGAGAATAGAGAATATCGTTGGTTTTCTACTTCATTGAAATATGCAAGACATTGTCAAAAAACATCCATTTAATATTGAAAAACTTGCTACTGCTCCACTTTTTTCTTCTCAGAGAAATACATTTTTTAGATATTGGCTACCTGAGTAAAACACATAATCCGCTGAATAGATAAATAAATACGAAAGAGAAAGAAAATAGAACTTAAATAACCACATTGGCCCGATTGCAGCGATAACTTTAAGAAGAGCATAAGGCAAAGTTTTTTGTACTAAGAACATAGAGATACAAATCTACTACTTTAGTGCACTACTACTCTATGCTAAAGAGCTAGATTACTGAAACCATCATCTGCCATTATTGAATGCCAGTGACATGAAGAATCAGTTTTTCCATTCGATTGGTCTATATATTTCTTTGTAAATTTCATTTTTTTATGATTAAAATGGCAGAATTTATGCATTACTGATTAAATTACATGAAAGAAACTCTATCCACCCATCCATCCATGGATGCTACAAATTCACCAAGAAATCAGCTGGTGACCAGAATCAGATTATTTTCAGCTCAGTTGGCCCTGACCAATAACCAGCCAGCTAGAAACATATTTTTTGATCACTGAACACATCATAACTAAGAGCTACCCGTTCATGCTGAGAAAATCAGTCTTGAGGTGTCTATTTTTAGTATCAGATAGGTGCTTAAATACAAGTCAGAGGGAATAATGGGTAGAAGGAAGCCTATATTTGCTTTAAGACCGAAAGAGATCAATGCTTCAGGCAGACAACAGGAAGGTAGAACATGTCAGCAAACATATCCTGTTTTCTAGTTTTAAAAGAAGTCAACCACTCTATTTAGTTGACTCTTGGCGATTTAAAAATATTAGTTAAATTAACAATGCCATTTCTTTTAGATAAAAGCTGCAGGCAACAAATCAGCAAAAAGGCAACATATAGTCTTATCAGCTAACAGTTCTTGAAGATAAACTGAAATGGACAACAACTAGTGTTGCCTTAAAAACGTAAGATGGACAACGGCCACCTCGTCTGATCAGTGCTTTTCCAATTCTATAAAGTCTCACTAAAAGTTTTGGTCCAAGCAATATAAAAATACAATTTTTAAATTTACAATATTTGTTCATTGGAGGCAAAAATAAATCCTCACTCATAGAGAAAACATTAACTAACCTCGTAAGGCTTAGTGTTAGGGACTAGCTGCTGAGAGTGATATCTATTGGAGACCAAGTTCTCCTAAAAGCTATTATGGACTATTTCCACTGTGTGGTTCAGTGTGGTCTGGTCCAGTCAGTTTTCCCCAGTTTTTAATTTTTCCATTATCAAACTGTCCCATAAAACCAAACCAGACTGAACCATTTATGGTCCTACCTGTCATAGAATAATAATAGTACGGTTCAGTCAGAGCAGGGCTACTGGTCTAATTCATATCAATCCATTGACTGGTGGACAGAAAAACGTCCACCAAAGGCAAACGAGAAACAAACAGCTGTTCTGCCGAAGTCTGATACATAAAAAGCTACTTGTTAACAACAGTATCCAAATATGGGGTTATGGGAACTATGGGACATGTGGCCACCATTGTTGTTTGTACCGTCATTTTGTCATTGTCCTGATATGAAAATGGGCAAGGGAATTGGTTTAACATTTGCATCCAGGGTTCCCACACAGTTTGATGAAGCTTTAAAGGACTTTCCTGGATCTTTTTCTCCAATTCAATGGGTCATGTGCGGCAGCATTTAGCTACTGCTAAATCTGATATAAGATATCAATAAAAGATTTGAATATAACAACATTATTAATAATAAAAAAATCAAAATGGCATGAAAGGCTATGGATCAATTCAATTCAATTCAGTTTATTTATATAGCAGCAATTCACAAAACTTCACTTCAGGAAGTTTATAGGGTCAATTCAATCAGATCACACAGACAGACTGGTTCAAAGTTTTCTATCTAAGGAAAACAAGCTGATTACATTGACTCATTGACTCAACAGCAATCCCTCACACTGAGCAGGCATGATCAGAGGGAATTGAATAATAAATTATGTTAATCATTTTCATAGCCTACATTCATACCCACAATGCATAGATATGTTGAGTGATTGCAGGATGATACCCTGAACCTTTTGGGTGAATGAACTTTTAAAAAATAGTCTTGGAAATTTCTATGTTCGCAATAGCTGTGTATTGGTGAACTAAATAAAAAAACAGTAATAAGTTTGACTGCTCTGCGACAGACCGGCGACCTGTCCAGGGTGTACCCCGCCTCTCGCCTGAAACGCAGCAGGAGATAGGCACCAGCAACACTCCCAACCCCATTAGGGACAAGGGTGTAAAGACAATGAATGGATGGATGGATGTTTGACAAATCCAGGCATCTTAATTCTAAAAAATAATAGAAAAAAAGAATAATCTAAACACCTGAAAGCACTGTTCAATTCACCCTGCATCTGAGAGGTAGTCTCCATAAAGAATAATAATAAAAAGTATAATAGTAATAACCTGCAGTACGTTGGTAACTAGATCACATTTCAATAAACACCTTACTCTTGGAAAATGACCAAAAAAAGCTCATGGACAGGTGAAAATCCCCCTTTAATGTTAGGAAAATTCACATCCTGCATTTTGCCAGCTGATAACAGTCTTAATCAGTATGAAATGTCAACACATTTTAGGATTTTTAAGACATGCGGGCTTTTTATGGCTATTTTTTTACAAACTTTCCAGGACCTTGAACATTTTTCCCAATTCACAAACTTTCAATGATTTAAAGGGACAGAGAGACCAACAGTAAATAGGCCGGATCTTTCAAACAGTTCTTTAATGTGCTGACTCAAATATACCACTAAGTATATTTGCAGTATTAAATATCTTCTTGCTAACCCGTTGTCTGGGTGTGACACCAAAAACAATGACCTTTACTATCGTATTATAAAAAAGATGCAAATGTGGAGTTTTCTAAACTCAACCAGAAATTCTTGCTTAAGTCAAATGTGGTTAATATTGTGCTTTGGTGTTCGCAAGCTCCTCATGCCAACTCTTAATTAGTGTGGAGAATCTGTGAAGCTTTGAGTTCATCTAAATACTCACAAACCTTTAAACATTGAATCACAAACTCCAACGTAAAAAAACAACATATATATTACATAAATTTGACGAATTCTGCCAGACAACTGAAAACCATTGGATTTAACAAATTAATCTAAAACATAACAGTAAACAACCATAGAAATGGTTGGTTCAATGTTTCACAGGAATATAAAATCAGCCTCCTTCTGTGTTCATGCAAGTCTTCAGTCCGAAATCATATAGAACAACTTCAGGCTAAGCTGACAGGTAGAGAGCAGAAGAGCCGAGCCAAGACACAGGAGAGTTTAAAGAGATTATGCAGATTGGAATAGCTAAAGATCTGTTTCCCTAGATGACTTAGTTCTGTAAATAAGGCAAAAGTTATTTAGTTAAAAAACAACTTTAATTAAAGGTTGCGATGTTGGGTTACTTCAACATAAATGGGTTTTCCTGAGTTTTAATATCATCTTAACCGCGGATGCCAGCTAACCTGTCAGTAACTAAGAAGACTCAGAACAGTTTAAAATCCAAGTTTAGGTAAATTAAGATGTTTGAAAAAATATTTAGAAATACGTACGTGACTCACTGGATGGTGAGGTGGATGTTCCTGGGCTTAAAGTCATCCTGGACAGATCAAGGTCACTACAGCTACCTTCTTCCTCCTGGTTGGCTGTAGCCTGAGGTGGCAGCAGCTGACTGCAGGCTAGCGTGTCAGGCACACTCATGAGACCAGGGGTTCCACACCTGCTCACCCCAGCGGCCACAGCCCCCAGTGATGTGGACGGGCCTTCGCCTGCGTCCGAATCAACGCTGAGTCCATCTTTCCCAAGGCTCAGCTGCCTGTGGAGCAGGGCGGGGTCAGCCATGTGTTGGGGGCTTGTGATGGCTGATGAGGGCGCCGACAGGTCACAGGCTTGGGGGCACACTGTGGTAATGGGTACCAAACCTTGGAGCATGGCAGCTGGTATAGCATGGCCCCCAACTCCCACCGTCTGGGCCGGCATATATGCTGCCATGGCCGCCCACTGCTGCTGAGTGGTGGGGAAAATATTGGCCTGGCTCAGGATGATCGGCTGACCACCAGGGAGAACCTGAGCCACCTGGAGGGGACCCTGCATGGGGAAAGTCAAAGTCTGAGCCTGGGTGGAAAACGACTGCTGAGCCCACTGAGCTGCCTGAACCGGCCCCATGGTCATATAACCTGAAGGGAAAAAAAACAAAAGGAGGGAAACAATAAAACACTACAAAGACAGGAAAAGGAAGTACAGAATTATTCTTATAATCACCACTTCAGTAGCTGTAGGGCTCTGAGCTACCAGAACATTAGGAGACCAAACAGTAACCATGGAAATCAGGGATGAATTTGCGGAGATATTTAAAGCAGAGTTAGGTAATAAATCAAGGTCCCCAACATCTGAGAGAACTCTGTTCGATGCATCATCAGAAAACATGATGCATCCAACAAACACAAACCCCCCTGAGACAAAGAAGAAACTGTCTCAGTGATACAGAGAGGACTAGGTTTGGAGGAAAACTAACACTACAAATAACCTTTAACAACCAATTTCCACTGTGCTACTTGGTGGTGGCAGCATCATTCTGTGGGGAAGCTTCTTTACAGCAGAAAAAAGAAAGCAGGTTGGAGCAATGGTGTGTTTAATTTACCCTGAAATGTGAAACGAGAAAGTTGTAGAAAGTGATGTAAAGGTGATCCGGTTTTAACTTTTATGGCAACTCAAACCCCTTTTATAACAATAAAATAGCAAGCAAACAATTCTATGTGACATTTTATGTATATAAACTTGATTGAATCATATAAACACTGAAAAAAATGGTTTATATATAACGGTCCAAATATCATGTAAATAAGAAAAAACTGCTAAAAGACCAAATTAACTATTTAATATAGTAGTTTAACTATTGTTGATGGGAGTATAAACCATCATGACAGCTGAAGTCAGATATCTCTTACCCCAGTCTTTCAATTTGTAAGTCAGACTTTTGGAGGCTTTTGACTTAAAATTTCTGATCTCTAGGTAGAAATAAAAATGCTGCATTAATAGGAATTATCCTCCATTCAATCTGACTGAATTTGTGCTATTTTTTCAATGAACGGCAAAAAGTATCAGTGTTAGTATGAGCAGAACTAGGAGAGACATGAACCCAAAGGACATGGAGCTACCTTTATATATTACCTTTATATATTATCATTCCTCATTCACTCACAGGGGCCATATTTTTCAATTTTAATGTGAAAAATATTTGAAAACCAGAGTCATAGATTGCTTCTTTCCACATAAAAGCTATACACAGTATTCATTTGTGTTTGTCAGTTAGATTAAGTCTCAATAAAGCAGATTGGGATTTATGTTTGTAAGGAAACAAATTGCTTAACTTAAATGGGTATGAATACTTTTAAAAGATGTAATATTTGCTTTACTTTCCTGCTTAATGTTAAATGGGCCTATGAGTCTTTTTTTCTGACTTTTTAATTGAATCATTCCATCCTGCTGAAGTAACAGTTCTTTCAGATGAAAAGTGAATTTGCTGTAGCACTAATTAGCATTATAGTTGAAATTTGAACTGTGGATGGCTACCTGACGGGACAGAGGTTGGGCTGAAGGGGGCGTACAGCTCTGCGGGAGTGTGCTGCTGCTGGCGGCTGCTCCTGTTCGGGTCCAGCGTATTGGCAGGTGACGGGGGCATCTGGGAGGATACACATACACAGATGTCACCTCTATCAAAGTCAGCTAAAAGTCACTTCAACCTCGATCCGTGGGTTTCTGCTGTCAGATATCAGAGTAAACATAAAAGTGGTTCTGCTAGAAGTACTCACCGAGGGAGGGGTTGACATGTCGCCGAAAAGATCAAAGTGGTTGATGTTCTGTTAGTTGAACCGTACAAACAGGGGGGGGGGTATAAAAAAAAAGTCTGGTGATACATCAGCACCTGAATACACAGGGTCATGACATTTATTTTTACATGGGGCGCGGTGGTTGCATGGCTGGGTAGGTGAGGAGAGTAAAATCTATTCATAAAGACACTTTGTGCTGTGGACGGCAAGAAACAACTATCCACTCATTTCATTATCAGTTAATGGATCTAAAATGAATCTTTCATGCTTCACTATAATTGAGTTGGTAAAAGGCTATTGGGTTCCATAAAAAAAGACTCTGATTAGATATTCTTATGTCTGCCAATCATGAGCAGTCCCGGTGAGAGCCTGCGCCGCTTTATCATGCTGATTTTGCTCCAGGAGGCGATACATAGACACAGAGGTGTGGGTTTAATTCAACCAATAATGGAAGAAGCCCAGGGAATCACCAGACCGAGACCATGGGACCACCTCACCATATATGCAGACATACACCCCCTACGGTGGTCTACTCACACTACTTACAGTGCTGGGAAAAAATGTTTGCTCCCTTACAGATTTGTTTTGTTTTGCTACACTTAAAATGTTTAGCTTATCAAAATATGGTTTAATATCAGACAATGATAATCAGACATGATACAAAATAACATAACAAATTATGATTTCATTTATTGTGGGGAAATACCTATCCAAACCAGATTCTTGTTTAATAAGTGTAACCCTAATTCCTGCCAGTTAAAAAAAATCCCTTGAGTACAACCTGTATGACAAAGTGAGTTGTCTAAATGGCCTTAAAACTTACAAAAAAAATAAAGCTAAATGATACTAGAAAAAAATAATTGAAATCTTTTTATCTGGAAGAGCTTGAAAATCAATTCTAAAGATTTAGGGCTCCAGGGAACCACAGTTGGATACCCCAGGAGCTTCATCCAGGACGTTGAAAAACAACCAGTTTAAATAACAGTTTAAGTAGTAAATATCTTATTTAGCCCAGTAAAGGGTGCTCCTACACAATTTTGCCAAAAACATTTGCTCACTCATCCAGATACTTGCAGTTGAAATCATGTGCTCAAACCGCTTTATTTGCCACAACTGAATAAAATCCAGCATCTAAGCTTGAAGAGTTTTTATACGAAAATTTGCTGACATGGCATACGCCAGATTTATACCAGTAGTTCAAATTGAAGCCTACATGGTATCAATCTGCAAAGACTCCTGTAGAAAACGTTTGCAAAAGGAAAGGACATTCAGTACAATTCTTCCAGCTGATTTGGTAAATCAAGTCGCACATGCCTCCCATGTCGAGGTTTTAGCCAATCACAGCAGCAGTAGCAGCTGTGACGTATAACATTTTTGATTCGTTTCACAACTAGCAGAGCTGACTGATAAATCAAACTGGAATGCACAAACATCTTTATTGTCCACAAGGCATAAATCGTGTTCTTTTGATAAGTATTCCAGCTAAAACCGGTGCGGCCATGTTTGTTTTGCTTCAGCCTTTGGTTGAATCGTTGATATCATGCACGTCACTGCATTTCATTGATCTGAAACATTTTTGTTTCAATGTTAATGCATCTGTTGGCTTCTGGCAAGATGTATTTTGTGAATTCACAAATCTCATGACAATTCATCTTGCTTACAAAATAAGACCCACTTAGGAGCTTCATAATAAATCCCAATGGTATTGCCATAGGAGGCCAACGATGAAACAAGTCCAATCGAGAAATTTTCTTTCTCCTAATTCCATCCTCAACGTTAATTGTATTATAAAGAAGTGGAAATGACAACCTTATCCATGTAAACTGATGCAGCAGGACAGTGGATGCTAACACCCATAGAGGCCAAGATTAATAGACCTAGATTTTACCATGGAAATGCAAAAGTACTGTTTTTCATTCCTCTGTTATTGCTATGACATAACAAAATTCGGGGAAAAAAAACAATTGTTTCTTGTATTTTTATTGTGGGGTTTGAGTTGAAAAATGAATGACAAAAATGAGACACGGATTCAAATTGGTACAGAAAAAAATGCTATTTGAGTAAATGATCTACGGTTTATGTTGGGTTTTAATTTATGAGCTCAGAATGTGCGAGTATTGCGCAACTTAAAGGGATCACTGCTCCCAACCTTGTGGGAACAGTTTGGTAATTGGCCACTGCCTCTTTTAACTTCACTGTTCACCAGTGCATAAAGCTAGATCCATGTAGACATAGAGGAGACAGTTTGGTGTGGAGCTTGACCGCCCTGCACAGATCCCATAGAAAAACCTTAAAACATTAGAGCAGAAACCAAATGCAAGGCCTTCTAAACCAATATTAGTCTATGACCAGAAAAATGCCCTTCTGGGAGAATGGACGGAAAATTCTCATTAACATGGTCTTAAGACATTGAACAGGGTTCGGCAGCTTCATAGTGAACCTTATGGGTTAAGAACAGAATGCCACTTCAGTTCATATTCAAGTCAAAGAGGGTGAGCGAATACTTTTGGAAATGTCAGTTGAGTAATAAAAAAAAAAACACTGGGCTAAAATTTCATCTATGGGAGAATTTCAAGAAGCTGAATAAAAATAATTTAAAGGCATCTCAAAAAAATGTCCAAAGAAGCTCTTGTTGATAATTAAGACATACAGGGTCATACATTGTGTAATAAAACAGAAAATATGGAAAATTTCTCGAAGTAGAAAATCTCCCTAAATCTGACCGTAAAGCATTTCAAATGAAGAAAAATATCCCAAAAAATAAACATCATCCCAACAGTTAAACACTGTGGAGGTAGCAGGACAGTCAGGCTGTTTGACCATTTCAGGACCTGGATGAGTTGCTGTAACTAATACAAACACAAAGACTGCTTTATGCTATAAAGATTTAAGGAACAAGTCCAGCCAACTGGCTTTAAGCTGAAGTGGACCTGCTGTATCTTAAAAGAAGGCTTGTGAGAGGCCTAGTCAAAGTTTGGACTTAAATTCATGCCAGATAATGTAGAATTTGTCATCCTTTACAACAGCGTAAAAGATTGATGGCATTAGTGGCCTCTAACCAGTTACAGGGGTTAACTGACAGTTAGTGTTTTCTCAAAAGGCAGGGCATGCTTGGATAGCTGTTTCCCCTTCATAATTGGGATGTGACATCTGTATTGACATAAGAATTTTAAGGTGTGAAAAATTTCAAAAAAAAAAAAAAAAGAAAAAGAGTAAAACCATAAAAATCTGTCAGAGAGCAAAAACATTTTCCCAGCCCTTCAGGTAAATATTGTAAACATGAAATTAGTAAAAAAAACAAAACAAAAATGCATGGAATGGTTGGAGCCATGCTTAAGCAGACAGTGAATTCATGAAAAAGGACAGGAAGTTCACACAAAACAGAGATTTGCATGCTATAACCAAACTCATAGAAAAACAGTAAAGCTTAAAACTAAAAAAGAAAGACGGAAAGAGAAACAGGAAGGACAGCAGTCGGGTTTTGCTGCTGACGTTGTGTTTATGTCCTGCTCCTGAAGGCTCGGACATAAAGGGATAACACAGTTTGCACGGCACGCTGATACCATCGAGGGCCACAAAATGAGTCAGAATTTGGAAGAAAAAAAAAAAAGGAAACATTGTACACAGGGGACTTTCCCCCGAGGGAGCCGACACACATCAGAGGAGCTCGAGGCTCTCAAAAAGCTCCAACTGAATGAACAGACAAGCAGTAACACTTAGAGATATGGAAGCACTGCTGCCTAAACTGGCATGGGCTGTTTAGGTGCGATAGCAATTGGGCTGAGACAGTTTATCTCTCTGATATACTGGGCAACAAACATATAAATGACTTTTTTTCATATACATTTTTTTTGTGAATATGGAGTAAAATGGGTTTGAATACATGTTTATGTTTAAAGATGAAACAGCACTGTCACTGAATGGCGGATGTATATTTTTGCAATGAACCCAGTTTCAGTTTAATAAAAGCAAAAGAAAAACCTTAAATGCTTCAATTTACTTTTCACATGTGAGTTCTCTAGATAGAGCACAGTTTTATAGGCGTTTCTTGGCCTTGATTTTAAATGAAACAACACAACATGCAACTCAACTCAATACTCAAGCCACCTACAAACCTCTCATTTTCACCCTCTGAGGAAGACAAACACAGCTATTATGTTATCTACAGAGCAGAACAGGCCCAGCGTTTCAGTCCGATGGGAACGGCAAACAGATTTTTTTTTTTATCTCGACCATCTGGTTATGATACGCATCTAATTCAGCACAAGATTGGATTTTGTACACAAAGCTGGCTCATCTAATGTTCTGTGTAATTACAGGCGACTTTGGTCGACCAACTCGGCGGCTTCAAGGCTTCAAGATTCTGCTTTACCACCAGCCTGATTATCAGCACTCAAAGAAAACACAGGATCTTGTTCTTCTGTGGCTTTAGATTTTCTTTTTTGAGTCCATGCATTAATACAGTAACTGGTTCAGCTGTCGCCATCCACTCACACACCTCACTGTATTTCATTATTCTTTTATGGGATGGGCCAACACAAAGTACTACTAAATGACACTTTCCACATATTCTTCTACATAATTACTTCATAGTCATTTATAGGAAACAGATTTCTAGACTTTTACTACGACAGCAGGGCATCTACTGACTCATTTTTGCCCCTGTTTCTGCTAAATTAAAATCTGTCAATACCTATAAAACCAACTGGGCATAAAACAAAAAAAACAAAAAAAACAAAACATAAATTAAGCTTCATAATGTTTACTAAATGTTAACTGATACAAGTAGAATTTTTGCTTGGGATTTTTAGTGTAAGGAAAAGCTCCAAACGTTACAAATAACATCATAACCGTAGTTCTCTTTGAGGATAAGGAATTTATTTCCATATTTTGGAAAAGCATTATTAAGCTGAATTATTTTCAGTTTATTAAAAGAGCCCAGAGGGATAAATAAAAATGTCCTTTCACCACCTATTATTAATCGCTTCTGGAAAGTTTGAGTTGAGCTTGTATCATAGTTAAAGGTCAGAGTTAAAAACATTTGGAGCCATTCTCCGCTAAAGAGGTTAATCTTTAAGGTCTTTCTGTAGCCTGATACAAGGTTTCTTTCAGTTTCAAATACTTCCTATGTCTCCTGCATGGTACCTTGTTTTTGACAGGTCATCTTTCTTTTATTACTCCTATAAAAAACAGGTAACACAGATTAAAAAATAGTAGTTCTACTAAGATATTATCTCACCAGAGCTGTGGAGCTCTGAAGTTCCTCCGGAGTGGTGTAGGGTCTCATGGCTACTTCTCTGTTAAGTGTTTTCTTTGTCCAACTTGTGTCATACTTTCCTCATTTTTAGATGATGGGTTGTGCATAACTGTGTTTGATGTAAAAACCTAAAGATTTTACAACATAAGCCTGAAATAAACTTGATTGCAGGTAAATCTCTGACCTTCCTGCTGTGTTTTTTAGTCTTTGTGATGCTGTGTCTTCTCTAATTTTCTCTAACAAAATCCACATGCCTTCACAGAATGGCTGGATTTCTACTAATTTATATCAGACAACTCTTTTTAGTTATTAGATGATTGCTGAATCACTTGCCTTAGATATTTTACGTAAAGGAGGCAGCATCTTTGCTATTTTTTATGTTTGTCATTATGCACCACTTTGTGTTGGTCCATTCCATTAAATCCAAGTCAATACATTGGCTGTAAGGACAAAATGTGATGATTCAAAGGGGGGTGTATATATTTTATGGAAGCTACTGCACTGCAGCTATTAATTAATTTGACCAAAACATCATCACTTAAACGTGTCAGTTATATGGGTCATGGAACTCCCTTCAAGAGGGTCGTAGAGAGAGGTTTGTAAGCAGTAAAGTAAAAAAAAAAAAAACAACAAAAATAAGTAAATAATACAAAATGAAAACACCTACAGTCATGAAATGGCGTTTAGGAACATCATAGATCCCTTCCTTCTGCTGACTGGTTGGGACCTGCGTTAGATCGGATGTCGATTGATATGGAAGGCACAGATCAACACCTTTCACTTTTCCTTTGCTAGCCAAGTATTTAAACAGATAGGTTGTGCAAAAACTGAAAACATGTCTATTAAAACAGGAAAAGGTTGACTCAATCAATTTCCATCCAGGTTAATATTTTAGATGCACTCTTATCTTTTATCAGCTCAGGATTATGCAAATTCTACAGTGGCGCTGCTGAATCAATTCCGTTAAAATCGATATTGATGTGCAAACAAAGCTTGAAGGAGGTTCAGTGTATATTAAAGAAGTCTATTGTTATTCAACAGGAGTCTACACTGTCTTAGTTGATGATATGAAAATGCCTCCGCTCTGGCATTTTTTACTCAATGCTTTTTCCCACAGCTATCCAAGCTATCGGCTGCTCTTAACCCTGCTGCTTGCCTCTTCAACTGCTCCCTCAACTGGTTAACTTTCAGTTATGTTTTTCCCCCCAAGTCTATTGATCTTGTTTCACTCTGAGATCAAATGGCATGGCAAGTGATTAATCTCTCTCTCCCTTTCTTCAACTTTCATCCTAAGAGAGGCAGAAAGAGGAGCAGGAAAAAAGAAGACCGGGGACTAGGAGGGGAGAGGGTGGGATTAAAACGTACCATGGGTCCCCGGGGCTCTATGTGGTCCTTCAAATGGTCCAAAATCAAAAGGTCAGGGTGTTGAATGTAGAAAAAGACCTTGGTATATAAGCTATGGATGATTTAATAAGTTATACAGGGTCATTTTTTGCCGTTTGGTCACTTAAATGTTTTGCTCAACAAATTTTAAAATCAGACAAAGATAACCTGAGTAAACACAACTGTACTTTTAAAATGAGTATTTTCTTTATTAAGAGTAATGCTGTATCCAAACCAACCTATCTCTATAGAGTGTGAATCCTGACTTTAAGAAACTGTCAGACATTTTGTTTATTGAGCAGATGCTGTGCTGGATTTGGTGGTGTGATGATGATCTCTGTTTCTGTGGTCAGCAGGGCATTTATCCCCGTGAACTCTACTATGGAGGCCATTTTAACCGTGCCTCTTCAGGAACACTGGATCATTGTCACTGACCTGAAGCGAGGTTAATAAGCTCTGAGGTACTTTGGTACTAGGTGCTGTTCTATGAGGGTGTCCTAGTCAAGTATGTATACAAAGGTTTTCCAATGAAATTATCATGGCCTGTTATTATACTTTATTTCAGTGTTTTACACCTTGTTATCTGTATTGTTTAGTAAACAAAGAGCTTTTGTGTATATTTGCCACAAAAAGACTTTATGGTCAAAGGTACAAAATTAAGCACGAGTGAACAATGAGACAGTAGGTGGCAGCAATAGTCCTTTAAGTTGGTTGTCAACCACCACATCGCCCAAAGAACAAAATTTAACAAATGTAAGGGCGTCATGTTTGAGGGCAACAAGGCCTCAAACATGACGCCCCCCATTTTATGTCTGTGTTTCTGTCTTTTTTGTACAAAACTTTGAACTAAAACTCAGTTTCATCCTACTGCAGAGCTCTTCCAGGCTGGGTGACAAATAAAGCTTTTCTGATTCTGATTGAAAAAGACAATAAGAAGCAAAGGAGCCAAGTTAGTCAGCAGCACCCAGCGAATGTACGAAAAGGAAGCAGGAAAGTCCAAGATAAATTGTGGAAAAGCGCAACAAAACATTGGATGACACGAACGATAAGGCTCGAATGCAAATAACAGTAATATTAATGATTATCTTAGGCTCCTAGTTCTTCTCCTAGAAAGAAGAGCTTATAGAGTTTGAAATGCACATGATATTCTCCATTGTTTAAGTTTTGAATTTAGTAAAGAGGGTCAGGACAGGTGAAGTTCTTTTTTTCTAATTGATATATGTCACTGAATTTGCTTTTAACTTGTTTTATGTCAACACACAGGCTCTATTTAGGTCAGTTTTTATTCCCATATGTGGTATTGATCAGTGTAATGGTTGGTTTGAATAGATTTTTCACCTCAATGAAATAATGAAACATTTGAAACAGCTTTTATATTTACTCAGGTTACTGTTGTTTGATCGTATATATTTTTTTAATGATCTCAAATAACAAAAAACGTCAAATAAGTCTTTAAAGAGGCAAAGGATTTTGAAGACACTATGACAACGAATTAATTTTACTTTTATTTTAACCTTTTTGCTACACAAGTTACTCAATGTCTTGAAATCTTCAAATTTCGGACGTCCCCTTCTGAAGTGTCTTGTGAATCTATTTTCTACCCTTTAATGTTGTTACTAAAATTCAATAAAGTCCTACCCTAAAATCAGTCAGTAAACTGCAGCTTCCTTCAGGCCACACCTGCATCATATTAACTACTATTTTTTTATTACAAGGTGTTAAGAGGGAGGAAAAAAAAAGTGGGGCAAAACTTGTCTTTGTACCTGATAAACGCTCTCCTCTGACTGGGGGCCACGGAGGGGTTCGTGTCCAGCCTCAAACACTATATACTACAGAACAGAATCAGTGGTCAAGGCATAGAGATGCAGAAAATAATGAGAGGGAAGGACGTAGAGAGAGAGAAAGAGAAGATGGTACATAAAACAGACAGATAGAGGTGAGGAGACGTGAACAGAATAAGTGAAAGCACGAGGGAACCAGGATGGTGTTGAATGGAGAGTGAAATGAGATCAGGAAAAAGAGGGGTGTAAAAAATGAGGCATGGGAAAGAGGGAGGAAAAAAGAAAAAGAAAAAAAGAGTGAGGTGGGAAGAGGAAAGAGCACAAGTATAACAAGTCAGGCAATAGTTCAAGGCAATGTGGAGGTCCAAGCTGAAGGTTAGCCTTCAACCTCAGCAAAGTGAAACTCCACATTAAGTATAGAAACAGCTTCAGTTTTCTTGTCTTTCAATACCTCATTACCTTAACTCCACAGAACTTTATGTAAAAATGATAGAGAATAAATCAATTTCACATTTTGGGAGATATGGGTAACTGCTGGAGAAAACCATTAATAACTGGTTGGTAGTGCATGAGATGTTAGAAACAATTTTACAAGAAAGTTTCGGTGAATTTGTTTCCTAAATATTGTTTTTCCTCTAAAAAGTATAAATTATTACATTTTAGAGCACTTTAGACAAACATGTAAAGACGGTTAAGCTTTTGCTAAAAGGTTGATCACCACAACACAACTCACCACAACTATGTTTTCCTCAGAAGCTGGAATTTTCATCAAGGAATGGTTTTTCATACGGCTTAACTAAGAACCGCCATTAGTAAGACACAACCTAGTGAAGCAATAATGAAATGTTTTAAAAGCTTATAGGCTGAAAAAGTAGTAACTTGATTTCTGTTTCTCTCCAGTATAGCTTTAATTACCAATGCTAGAAGAATAAAAGATAAAACTGTATTCTTCACATTTAAACACTGTCTAACCATTTAAACTACTATACGTATACTACTGTAGATTTAAATGGGCCGTATCATGCAAAATCAACTCCTTTGAGGTTTTAAAAATGTTATTTGACCATATTATGATGCTATTCCTGAATGAAAAATCATGCACAAGGTGGTCACTCGTTTCATTGTATATCTGAGTAATTCTCATGAATTCTTCCATCTAAGTCCTGGAAAATAGGTGACCATCACTGTTTTACACAGAAAAGTGATTACTTTCTCCCTCTAAGAAACAGCTACTCTGACCTTGCCATACATGTTGAGGAAACAACTAGTGGGATCATTTCTGCTCAAAGTTAAGAAGATGTGTCTGTTTTAGCAACTAAACCAGAAAAAAAATGAATAATTCATAACAAAAAATACTCCATATAATTCAAGGCAATATTTTTATACTATTAAATGCCTATATTTGACTTTGGAGGGCTTAAAAAATCCTGATACAGGACCTTTGATGGAAAATTATTTGTCAATATCGACAGTAAGCAGTGCATGAGAGTAGGTAACATTATATTTAATGCAAATATAAAACATTTTGAATTAGAGGATAGGGAGAAACGTTTTGCATTCCATGTAAAATTTGGGATTGAAGAAACTTGCTCATCAGTGGCAGCAGAATCCAAAAGGAATAATCAAAATAGTCCTCTGCACACCTCCTCTAATAACAAGTACTGATAAGTGCTCCAAGGTCAGAGTCCATTACCACGTCCTGCTCTGGTATGCTTCAGTTCCATGCTTCAAACCTGTCTTAAAAGTAAAACGTTGACGCTATGTTCATTGAATTGCATTACCCTTATCGCTATTTATTAAATCTTTTCAAAACACATGCTGAAAATTCCAGCTTCTGAGCAATAATTAAATGCACCATTCATCCAGCTCCAAATTACCAATGAACTCACTGGAGGGGATTTAATCCTTTTACGAAAGCTATTAAACAAACATATATCCCAAAATGTCGAAAGCTCTGTCCACAACACGTGTTTTGTCAACCAGCACCAACAAAAACTGAAAGCTAGAAATGGGATGGTATCATGTAAAAGACACATCAAGAATAGAGATGTTCTGGGGGCAACTGGACGTACCACTGAACATAGCATTCAGAGTAAGAGTTAGTGTTGTCTGTATTCAGTGTGAGCAAACACAGAGGAACAAAAAAATAAGATAAAATAAAGTCATGTTGAGCCAAATAAATGCAGGGCAGAAAAGTGGGGGTGGGATAACATCCAGTTGGGGGAAGTGAGGGCATATCTTTGGAGGAAATCCGAACACTGACACAGATTCACTCAGAAAATATGGTTTTACAACACCGCACTGGCAAAATGGAAGTTGAATGGTTGAACAAAACTGTTCACTAGGATGGTCTGCTGTGTATTACTGAATGGTGCAATATTATGAAATATTAATTCAAGCAGAACAGTGGCTGGAGAAAGCAGCATAAATTAAATATTTTTATTTGAAGGTTGTAGTTTTTTTATTTCAGACTTAACATTTTTAAAGCAGTGAATCTAGAAAAACAATACAAGCCGTGTTTTGTTTCTGCTTATAGTGCCCAGTGACCTACCTGGTAAACCGGATCATCCACTTCGTCCTCTAAGATGGTCTGCGTTTGTGGAAGAGGGCAGATGACACATTTTTGGTTTCATTTTTTTTTTCACATTTTTCAGTTTCATTAGAAAAAACAAATCAGGAAAGGCCAAAAAAAACAAAAACAAACAAAAAAAAAAAATCATCCTAGTTTTTTTTTTTACCAGTAACCAAGCATTACTAAAAAACAGTAGCAGGTTGCTTCAATTAAAGAAATATTTAAGTACAACACAGACATCAGCACAAAATGAGTCAAAATCAGTTGATTTTATGAAGCTTCTCGGTACATGAATAGATTGTATGAGCAAGCTCAATGCAAAAGGAAACTGGAAATCATAACATATCTGCTGTGAACAAGCTGAGCCACAGCGTGAAAAAAGAAACCAGCTTTGGTTTAAAGTCTTACCTGGTAGACCGCTTGCTCACAGTGTTTGTCCTTCTGGGCCTTCTTCTCCATCTCCTCCCGCTGTTTAATGTCGTAAATCAGCGTGAAGAGGTCACGCAGGTCAAGGATGAGAGGCTCAGCCTGAATGCAGAATTGCAAAAT
>JAUZNJ010091261.1:0-22453 GCA_034780135.1 Jordanella pulchra | reverse complement strand
TAAGAAATCTCAAACATCAAAGCAATACATTAAGTTACCGTTTCGGTTGATGTTGCATGGGTCTTCTGAAACTGCTTCCCGCTGCGATCTGTGTGTTGCTGCGTTGGTGTGTTCAGGTAAACGCTGTTACTGTAGGTCTTTAGGTTTTGCTGCAACAGAGCCAACCTCTGGAGAACATATCTCTGCTGAGCGTCTGTCGTAAGGGAACCACGTTGCACAAGCCGCTCAAAGTGACCCACAATGTCACCGGAGGCAGAAGCATCTGCAAGAGAGTCCGAAAAGGAACGAGAATAACTGAACAACCTCCAGCGGCTGGAGTCCTCAAGGGAAAGTTTAAAAACACTGTTCAGTTAAATGCTATATAATGTTTTAAAGGAAAATGTAGATTGCAGATAAAAGAAAACATTTTCGAAACCTTTAAAGAGACGAATCTTACCTCCCGTGGTGCAACTCCGTGACAGAAGAAAGATTTTCCTTACAAGCTGAGATCTTTTTGTTGACAAAAACATTACAGAGAACCTGACAGCAGCAGGAACCGTGTAGGACGCCATGACGCTTCAAAGCGCTGCAACTTTATTGAAACACAACACACTTGACACGGTTACACTGTTAAAAAATATGTAAAACCGTCGTTATAGTAAATTAACATCGTTATAATATGTGTCAATGGTTATAATACGCCCCTTCTGTTAAAAATCCGCCGACACTTTTCAAGTTATTATGAAAACAGACAAACAAACAAACAAACGCCGATGAAAACATAACCTCCTTGGCGGGTTGACAACATACAAAACAGTAAAGTAGGCCTAAATAGTGCCAAAAAATGAAGACATTTAGGTAGAAGGGGCACGTTTGTTTCATCCTACCTTTATTTGTATTTTTGCTTGTATTGCTGCCAGGTAACTTTACTTTTTCTTTTTTCTCTTTATTCAACTGTCATATGTGCAAGAAAATATATCGACTTGAATATGAGTCAAAATACCATGTAGTCATGTAAAGAAACGGATATTATATGCATACAAAGTTTAATATTGCTCTAACTTAAAAAACAAATAAATAAGAATTGTATCTTCTTCCTACTAATGATGATGTTGATAAAATAATACGACCGACATTCCTGTTTGCAGCTCATAAACAAGCTGTGCTTTAAACAAGTTGCTGAACTTCGTCAGCTGAACCTCAGCTGATCGGAAATACAACCCCGTTAGTGTGCTACAGAATTGATGTAGCATAACTTCAACATAAAAGTAAGTAACAGGAATTTGATTTCAATGCATATTTATTCTACAAAAATAGTGTCAAAGGGTTAAACGTATAATATGTTTTATCTATAATACAGTTTTTGTATAACTTTTTTTCCAAGATATTCTTTAAGCGTTGCAATGTGACATTTCTAAGTATTTTATTTTGAAGAACTATAGCATAAAGTTCATATCCGTATTGCAGCTGCCTTGACAGCATCCCTAGCTGCTCGGGAGGACAGGGAGAAATGGCTGATGCTATAGCTGATACGAGAAGGCTGTACACTAAGCCTCAGAATTTAAATGACGCATATGGACCCCCGAGTAATTTCCTTGAGATTGACGTGAGCAATCCAGAGACTGTCGGGGTTGGCAGAGGCAGATATACAACGTACGAAGTCAGACTGAAGGTGAGCCTACAGTAACAAGTGCTAATGACGTTAGCTTGTCAGCTAGCTACCAAAGCTAGCTAATCTGGCTTTCTCTTTTAAAGTTATACATTATTGACATCAGTGTTTTGACCGAGAGAGTGTCATGGAACACATAGAGTTCACAACTTAGTGCGTATATATACGTTTTTTTTGTGTGTTTTTTTTTAATCATACAGTGTCTTCTTGTTTGGAGCACTTCTGTGTCTGCTGGATTTATGAGACATAATCTTAATTACGCAATGGTACGCATTGTTAGCCAGCGTTAGCGTACATTCAAGGTTTTTTTGTTTTTCACCAATATATTACAACGTAGGGGGGAATGGGTAATTGCGTCTTCATTTAATGAAATGTGTCTATCCATTAAAACTAAATGGAGTACGTTTTTTTAGGCGCCCTTAAGTTAAGCTATATTTGTGGATAATACAAGTATGCTTATGTATTTAAGTAGCAGTGGTTAAAAACTGCTTTAATGAGGGGAAAAAATGTAAGAAATCTTCATTGAAACTTGACTCGTTCTTGAGTCTAACTCAAGCCACACCCCGTGGTGACTGATAAATTTTAATCTCACTAAATGACTAACGTGAGTAATATCCAATTTGAAAACCATAAACAAAAGCCCTGTTTTTGTTATATAAGACTAATCTTTTCAATCCACTGTTTAGTTCTGAAAGGGTAAACATTACCCCGAGAATTCTATATCAGACATATTAAACAGAACATCTTTTTTGAAAGTATAGTACAAACTTAAGTTATTTGAAGATAATCTCCGGTCCAACTGCTGCTTGCTCAGATGTGGATGAATTACAGTAAAACGTTTAATGTGTGACAAGTTATCTGCTGTATATGTGTTTATTCACATCTGAGTAAAAAAAAAAAAGGATTGTAATTCCTACATTGGGTGCATATAATATATGTATTTAATGTAATACGAAGCGCCCAGTAGAATTTCTTCACAATTTAATTCTTTAATTTATTGCTTTTTTGTTTTTAACCAGGGACAAAAAATACTAGCAGGATCAACATTTCTTTGCTCCTACAGTTACACAAGACAAACGGTGTGTTTGTATTATAGTTGCTCATCTGTTAATCTCTAAATTATATGATTCCAGAGTAACTTTCTCTACAAGGCGATGCAGTCATATTACCGCTAAATTATAGAAGGCTCCGATTGATGAAATCAGTTCCTCTGGAGCTACTTACAGGATGCAGCTTGCTGACTGATTCTTCATTTCCCCCCTCCCTCCTACAACACACTTCCTTCCTGCAACTACGTGAATAAACTTGCTCAGAATTTCCTTCCATTCAGTTGTAAAATATGTTTTTTTTTATTATAAAGGCAATAATTACAAATGTATTGGTAGCCTTTTGCTATAAAGGAAAAGTTTATGTATCTTTAACATAATCACCCAGCTTTATATTTAAGGTCTGTATAAAGTAATGATATTTATTCCAGATAAATTATAAAATAAGAATTACATTGGCATAATTTTTACTTAAAACAAAAAAATCATGAAATATATCAACATCATATTTATTATTATGGTTATATTTATGTATGCAATGTCTTTTTTAATCTTCATTATTATACAAAGTATTTAGCAAAAAATGTACCTTCTAAATTTATTAGAAGTTTACAAGTGCTTATTGTGCTGGATATTCTCTTTTTGTTGTTGTTTTTGTTTGTTCTTTAAATATGCATTCTATAGTAAGTAAGTATGGTATATAAGTCTTAAATTTAACTTTTGGAAGCTTGTAGGAACCCTGGATAAAACTCATAAAAGTGGAAAGACTGGATTGGGTTTAAATAAAAGCAAAAGTACCTTCAATATCCACAGCATACCATCATGTCCAAATGCATATTTCTGTGAAACCATGACGGAGATGAGCCACAGCTTTCAGAGGTCACATTGGGGGCTACCCCTGTCTGCTAAGAACTAGAAAATAGGGCTACAGTTAAAAAAGGGTCACTATAACAGAATAATGACAAATCAGAAAAACTCTAGCCACTCCGTTGATCTCAACATCACCTCTGACATCAGAACATTTACTTTAGAATTTGATGCTTTAAAGTATAGAACCCTCCCCATTTTAATGATCGCTTCAGGCTGGGGGTTTAGGGATATTTTCTTGACACACTTTTTAACCCCTCAGGGCTAGCTTAGCATCGTTTGTACATTACAGCCTGCTTAAGTGAAGTTGTTGACCACATCTGTGTTTTTATGAACACAATCTTCCCTTCCATCCTTTAACTCTTACTTTCCAGATTTTAATGCATGATGTCACAAAGCTCAAATCATCTCAAAAATGGCAGTGAGTTTTCTGTACTCCATCAGCACGTACAGTCATCAGATCTCCATCTGATGACTGAGAGATTTCCATCATGGATGTACTTCTACCAAATCTGCAGTAATTGTAAGATGCCACCATGTTTATATAAACCAAAAAAGGTCTTTGCAAAGTTTGACACAGCGTTAAATAAAAAAAAATCCAAGCATTTCTAAAAACAAAACAACCGTCCAACCTGAATTATTGTGAGTGTTACAAGCCCTGATGATTAACAGACATGAAAAATGCAGGTAATGTAAACTGAGATTATGTTCTTATATTTTTTCACCTCGATCTATAAGAGGAAATACCATTTGTTGGCAGAGGCATTGTCCAGATCTATGATCCCAGAACTCTGGAAAGCATTTTATTTTCTTCAACAGCTTTTTTAGATGGCAAAAACAGTCTCTTAATTTCGATACATCTACGGGGTTCTTTAAAGTCAATGTCGACAGGTACTTTTTTGCTTAGTATGCCGGAAACAAACAGTATCGTTTAGATTAGTTATTAACCCATTTTCAGCAAATTAAAGACATTTCCCTTTAGCTGCTTTGTAATTAATCTCAATGGTTTCACGGGTCACCATCTTTCCTGACAGTATAGAACTGTTTGGCTGTTGAAAGGCTGATCTGATTGCCTCATCTTTTATCTCCAGCTTGTCATTTCAGTTGACTGACACCCCTGTAGTTAGTGACCTGAATCATTTAGATTGGCTACCAGCCTCCTACTGTTTCAAAGCTTCAACTGTTTCTCAAAGAAATGAATTTAAGGGGATGGAAGCTGTCTACAGACATTAGCCTTGAATATAAGGCTACTGTACTTGATTAGCGTGTTATAATTAGCATATGCGTGTAATCAGCATTATTGTGCACCTCATAGCCCTGTGTGACCCTGCTTTGCATAAAACCACAGAAGAAGCGGCGCATCCCTCACTTTTCAATAAACGTGGTGTCAACTTAGCTTTGCTTCTCCTCCTTTCTTTAGCTTTCTTTGGACTCACTTTCATTCCTTCTCCAGCGTTTAAGATTGCGAGGCACAACCAAGAATTAGCCAAGAATTCATAGTATTTGCTTTGTTCTTTCTTGCTTCTTTGCCTTTATTGCGATTTCTTTTCCACTACCATGGTATCATCCTCCTATTTGGATATACAGTTTCTTCTATTAACTGTTTTTCCTGTTCTCACCACGGTCTTGAAATCCACTCTGAAATCGAGAGAGCCCTTGTGGCTGCACTGAGACTCTTGCTTAATCCCCTCATTGAGAAAAGAGAAGAATGAAATGGGCCAGGGCATGGGGGGGGGAAGCATTTACTCCACATCCTCACCCCCTACCCATGGGAGGGCAGGAAGCCACCCCTTTTCGCCAGCTTTCATCTCACCCACTCTTCTCCCGTTTCTCTTCTAGCCGTGTGCAGTCATTTGCCCATTCAGAGGTTGTTTGGAATAATAATGTCAACATCAAAATAATTAGACATGTTTGAGGCTTACGCAGTATGATGGCATCAAGTATAAATGCTAAAGTACTGTTATCAATCCGGGATTATGTAGCATGAACTCAGTGTTAGTTTAATGCATAACAATAAAAAAAGCATAACAAGCTAACATTGTATGTTAGCGTATCTGTACGTTTTATTTATTTAGTTATTTTATTAAAACTTTTCCGAACAATGACATTTCTTTGTAGGTGAAGAAAACTTGTAAAAGACTTCTTTCAGCAAGCTGACTGGCAGTTTGCAGCAACTGGTCTTAAGGTTAAGGGTCAGCACTGGATTAGCATCTCCTCCATGCAGCTGGTAAAAAAAATCTAATTCCAGCCATTTAAACATTTTCTGAAACATTTTATTGTTTTGAACATTTTTAAACCTTGGTAACCTTTGAATCTAGTAACTTGCCCAAATCACTTTGCTTAAATGTCAAATTAAGTATGGATAAAGTTTTGTCGTTTTTTTTTTCCCTTTGGCTTGTAGCTCATTGGTAGCATACGGTTGCTTGCAAAGATAGTAGTAAAACAAATAGTGTTTGGCCTGGTTTATCATGTAATAAGACAAATGTTTACAGAGGGAGATTAGTACTGGTTTCAAGCTGGTTGTCATAAATTACCATAATATTTATTATTCATATAGATGAATTTTTTAAAACTATACATTTCTTAACACATGTGAGAAGTTTGGAAATTATTTTTGTTATCACATCAACTCACAAAAATAGTTTCTCTGCTAACTTTCAATGTAGCATTTTAAACAATTTTGTCATTTTAAGATGTTTTAGACATTTTGCATCACTATATCTTGTTGTTATTATAAAGACAGTATTACTGCGATGGCATTAGTCCTAATCTACAACATCAGTCTAATTCACTTCCACTACATCCCGTCATTTGAAGTGAACTTTTTGTTCCTGTTCATCAGTCCTAAATGACTATTTTTGCCATGAATCTCTCCATACTCTTGATGTCTCTCATGGATAGAGTTATTCTGCAATATCCTGCAATAGTTTCTTTTAGTTGCGGGATCTCTGAAGGAGCTTCTGAAGCAGCCTAGTGTATTTTTGTTTGGACCCACAGCAAACAGCTTGTTGGAGCCGTGATGTCGGTGTATGAAGCAGAGGAAGGGGGTGATGGGTATTATCAAAATTTCTTTCTTTTCTTTTTTTTTTTTTAAGTTGGTTCCCATCTCATCCAGAAAGCACATTCAGGGAAGCGAACTTTGGGATCTTACTTTGTTTATGGATAAGAGTACATAAAAGGGCTCTTATAGCTCTGTCTCTCACTCAAGTCTTCTACCCCTCCTCTTCTCCCATAGCTTCTCCCTCTCTCCTTTTTTTTCTTCTTTTTCATTTGGGCTGTGGGGTGGGGGCCTTTGGTCATTAATAAAATGGGGAGAGACGGGGAGTGCGAGTGGGGGGGTCTTGTCAGGCACAGTCAAGTGTAATCCAAAGTCTACAGCATCCTCTTCGACAACTATTTTAATGGAAATAAGGAACATATTGTATCAAGGCTACCATATCCTACTTGAAATGACAGTATCAAAAGTGGGAGTTGATACTATGGCAACAAAGCAGCTTTTTGCCAGATAGGCAAGTCGGGAGAGAGGGTAGGCTGTCAGGCCACAGAGGCCGGCAAGCGAGGGAACGAGTGAGAGAGTACATGTCGAGATGAGAGCAAAAGACCCATTGCCCCAACGCTTTTGTACACAGCTTTTTTTTTTTTTTTTTTTCGTCCCTATTTTGAAATATGATGCGATGAGATGGTATTATGTTACCATTTTTAATGCCATTATTCTAAAAAGGGACAATAAGAGAAGGGTAAGGAGGGGGTTGGGATGGTGGAGGTTTAGGATGCACACTTTCTAACTTGACTTAATCCATCCTGCTAAAAGCTAATGCATGGTGGCCTTGAACTATTCTCTCTGGAGATGAGTGATCTTTGTCCACTCTCCCCCCTTTTTTCAGCGTCTCACTGTGTTTTAAGGGTTCTGCCTCTTTTCAGGCCGGTTTCAATGAGCCCAAGGCATTGTGTCCCACACATTATGATTCACATTCTCTTCCTATGGAGCACAGATTGCACCTTGTATGCCCATCATTGAAAGTGAAGCTCGGAGATCTACTCTGATAGAGATACAGCTTGCTTTCTGCTTCTCTTTTTTTTTTTTGTGTGTGTGTATGTGTTTTTTTTAACATGTTCCTCTTATATGTTTTGCTTTTAAATATGACCTCTTGTGTTTTTCTCTTTGGAAATGGCTGGTTTTCATGGTTCACTTTTTGTTCCATCCCTCTGCAAGTGGAAGAGGCGCGGCATGATATTTTACACAGTCAGTGAAACGCTAAGACCCGACTGACGGTGGGCTGGTTCCGTGTTCTAATCACTACAGCGGCCAGTAAGCTGAGACACCCGCGCCCTAACCTCTAACCAGCCGTGAAGAAAACAGAGGCCGGGGGAACCTGATCTTTGACTCTCGACACTCTCACGCACCGCCTCTTTCTGAGCGTTTTTGTGCGAGCAAGAGAAAGAGAGAGTGAGACCTCTCAGATTTCTGTTCTGTCGTTTTCATCCCTCCCCTTGTCCCGAAAGGCCAATCTCTTAATCACAGGGTTAGAGAGGATAAGGGAACTGGAAGTCCAGGTGACTTTCATAACTCCCACTTTCACAGCTGCCACCATTGTCTTTGGTTTCAGCATGTGCACAAACAAGGCTTCAGTGGTTTTAAACTTTTTCTATTTTGCAGAGTTAACAAAGCGACTGGTGAAATCACGCACATCATCATCTCATGCATGCGTTACAAGTGTTAGTTTGTGCCTCTGCTTGGTCAAGTGTTTTTCTGTGTGCACATGATGGGATTAGAGTCACGGCGGTGGCAGATTACCTGTAACTGTGATCTGTTGTGGAAGGGATTAACTTTGTGGCGCTTCATGCTGTGAGGTAACATGACGCAGCGGGGACAAACCACAGCCAGAGGAGTGCAGAGTTAATGCTAGAGCACTGGGGCGATAAAGCTATGATAATCCACTTCTCCTGTGACCTGAGAAGGAGGAGGAGTGAGGGCTTCATTGGCGGCTTTACCTGGAGAGAACTTGAAGTAAGTGGCAGTGGCTTTTGAGGCGTGGGGCGTTTTCAGAAAAACTCTGTGGGAAAGAAGGAGTGGCAGAGCTTTTAATCAGCATGCAGAAATAGTCTGCTTTATGCAACTGTCCTTTTAACCTGGTTACTTTACTGTACTTCTCAAACCCCTCCGTAGACTCTAAGGACTCTGGTTCATTTTCAGTTAGAAACTAACAAACATGCTGATTTTACTATTTTAATGGCTGTGAACCTCAAGGGAAGCATTAACATTTGAGTCCTATATCACACTGATGGATGTTAAGTTTTTGCTCCTAATGTATGTAAATTAAAGAGAAGTGGCCCAAGACTGAGACACAGCACTGAGCTGCATAAAGCAGATTCCCAAAGGAAGAGAACAGAGAAGAACCTTTTATGTTGTTGTTGTTTTTTTTTTTTTTACATTTTTTCATGCCACAAGCAAAACCTCTATTTAAAATGTATTTAAATATTATTATTTTTTTTTCATGATAGACCTTTACAAAGTGGCCATAAATGGGAATGGAGAAACAATACACATGTTTTTTTTTTTTTTTTTTGCAAATAAAAATCAAAACAGTGTTTGTAACCTTGGCAGTATGTGTAGTGCCGTTCTTTTGTTGGATCATCAACAGCCTCCCCGTCTCAAAGTTCTTGCTGTATCTAACAACCTTTTTCCAGCTTTTTCCTGTATTTTGTTCCATGTATTATAGGCAGGATTGTGCATTAAAGAGGCATGTATCTAATCATACTGCCACCTGTGGCCAAAACACAGAACTGCAGCACTGTTCTACTTGTTCTCGTAGCTCGCGCCCATACTTGGCAAGTATTTTTTTTCTTTTACTTTTTTCACCTTACCTTGATTTGCCATTGGTGTCTAAGTTGCGCTGGATGCCGGTCACTTCCGAGTATCCACAAAATCCATCTTTAGTATAGCACTTAAATTGTTTGCCAGATAGGACATCCGCAGGAATGCCCAAAGTAAATTCATTAAAATAGGATACAGGCTTATAGATCCGTCTGTACTGAACTAATGAGGTATAAGTCTGCTCATTAAATTATGTTTTAGTCTTAAAGTGTCAAATAAGAAGGTTATTGTAATGATATTTTTCAGTTGAAAACTTGCGTAATGTCTCTAGGGTTGATATGTAGAGTTTGTTCTCTGCTTCCATTAGCATAATGCTCTAAGACCAAAAGTTTAAGCCCTGCTTTTAATTTGTTGCAGTAGCTCCGTTTCTTAGTCTTCATGATTCTGCTGTCCACTAATATTCTCTAAAGTTTAAGTTGCTTGCATCTTGTCTCCATTCATTAAACGGGGGACTCCTGAGGGCAGCTAGTTGCACTGGATTTTATTTTTAGAGGACAAGTGATTGCAAAGAAAAACGAAAACATTTTAAGAATTTCATTTCTTCTTATACACCTTTGTGTCAGTCTGTTTTTGCAAAGTAGTGTGACTTTTACTTGTCATCCTGAGTTAGTTGCCTGAGCATTGCAGTTCATTTGTCTTTTCCGTGCGATAAAAATGCAAACGCTGCCAACCTTAATGTCATGCAAAATAGATTTACAGACGAAGCATTCTCAAAAAAGATCAACATTGAATATCTGTCAATGATCACTGGTGTCCTTTGCTGTTTCACACACAATGTATTAAAACAGTAAAACATCTAATTTTCCACGTGCTTGTCTTGTGAGTTTGTGATGTTATCATGTGCACTTATAACAAAAGTCACAAAGCAGTTTAATACAATCCAGTATATGTGTATGAAATTTTTCAGTGGCCGTTCAGGATGACTTTAATTCTGTCAAACCAGGTATTTTAAAACTTGCTCAAAAACTCCACCAAAAATAAACATCAGTGCAGCATCTTGTACTATAGAGACACAGTAACTGTTGTCCAAACAAACTTTCACTTGCACAGGTCCGATTTAGTCTGATAAAAAGATTGAAATAAGTATTTTATAAAGTATAAGATGGGATTTTTTTTATTAGCTTGTCAGTTTAATTTTGTTTGCAACTTCAGCAACTTGCAGCAATTTCTAAGACAAGGGAAGGGAAACAAAACACATCTTTCATCACTTTATAAGAGTTTCAATTGAATCAAATGTGACTTTCAAGGGATCAAGGGAAATGAAGTGTTAGAATACTGAACAGGAAAAAACAAGAGTGTGTGAAAAGATCACTTCTGCTCAGCCTCCTCCTCAATTAGTCTTGCACTGAGCAGATGCAGCTCCCAGCCTCTCCAGATTTCTTGTTCTTCCTTCATGATCACATATACCCTTTCGTTTCTCTTTTGTTCAGCCGTTTACTTGGGCTTTTAGTTAACTCTCCATCTTGCTTGCACACAGTCACAGTCTGCCCATCGATCAGTCTGCTGCTCCTGCTCTATTCATTCTGAACCTACTTGTGATTCTCCCCTATTCCCTGAATTCTGACCCTCCGTAAATGTACCCTGCCCACTAAATCCTCATTCACTCCTTCCTTGTTTGTGCATTGTCACAGGATGGCCATGTACTGCCAGGACTGGTGAAGAGGTTTGGCATTGCACTATGATTTGCTGTTTGCTTCACTCTTCCTGTCAATATCTGAGCATCTTCCACTTTTAATATGAAATTCACTCTCAAGTGCTTGTAAATAGCAACTTTGAATTGTGTACACACATGTGAATTCACATACATGAACACGTACAAAAAAACGGCAAGGCGTCTGAGTGGAAGCAGACCTTGGTGTGCAGAAGATTGTAGGAAATGTAGGTTGAGCTTTTATTTTCTGTTCCCTTGAAGTTATTTTGAATTTAGATGCTTTTTTTTGTTGTTTTTCCACTTCTTTTTGTCCTCTTGAGGACAAACCTTGCCAAGCCCTAATGTTCTGGTTAGCATGTCATTGCTCCACAAGGTTCAACCTAGTATTTTTGTTGTTGTTTTATCCTCTCATATTCTTTCCAGGACATAGCTTGAAAATGTTAACGCCTTGTACCTTCTTAATTAAGGATAATTAGAAATCAATAAGGAATGGCATGTTGTTCCTGTAGCTTCACAAATATAGATGAAGCTAGATCGTATTTACCTCTACCTATTCTAGAAAATTAATCTGTAAATGACGGCACAGACAATTTAAAGGTATTCTAGTTTCAGATTAAAAAAAAAAAATAGTAATGCTTTTGCTGAATTACATAGCTGTTTACAACGGCTTAAACAAATAAAATGTGTCAGGGTTTAACCAAATATATTAGACAAAAGATGTTAAACAAACTTTGGTTTGAGTGTTTGGATTTATGTTAAATCTTGAAACTGTTTTTTTTTCACACTTAATTGAAGTTATAGATTAAACACTGAATTAATTTTGCAATTAAATCCTTATAGTGCAAAATATCCTACTTTCTTTTGCTAATATCCTTTTTTTTTTACTGACACAAATGAAACTAACTGATATTATCTGGTATTTTATTCCTGCCAAAATTTCGGTTACCTGTTTTATTGGAGGTGGTACTTAACTTTTAAAACTTAAAAAAAAACAAACTAGAAATCTATCAAGTTTTTGTTCTCCCCCTTTTCCTGATAGGACATGACATGAGGTGTGAAATTTTGGTGAGAGTTAAACACTGACTTTTTAACTCCAGGCTTCCCGACACACAGAAAGGAAGAGAAGTTGTAGCTAAAATCAACACCTTTTCTACAGCAGTAATGATAAAGTGATGTGGAAAATGGACTGTTAGAGAAACAACTACATGCTTTTCATTTGAAATCAAAAGAAAATTGCATAATTGGTTGCGAAAAAAAAAATAAAAAGTCAATTTTAATATTTGGCCAAATTGTTCAGTTTGAAATAAAAGAACTTTAATCCAGAGGAACGTTATAGTGAAACAGATCAGTGGGTTGGAAGATATACCAAAGTTGATTGTATAATGCCTTAGTATGCTTTATGCTAGTAACATTTAAAAAGCTTAATATAAATGAAATCATTCTTTCTTTATTTTTATTCATTTGTTTTAGTTTTTAGATGATTCCATGCAATAAAACGTTCTACTTGAATCTGTTAACATCAATCATTTCTCTGAACCATTTTAAGGACCATATTAAGCTAATATGCTACAGAGTAGCAGTTTTATATGTGACAGCTTTGCTGCCTGTGCTTTTTCTCAGACCAACCTACCCATCTTCAAGCTAAAGGAGTCCTGTGTACGGAGGCGGTACAGTGACTTTGAGTGGCTAAGAGCGGAGCTGGAGAGAGAAAGCAAGGTAAAGTTTTTATATGACTACTTCAATGTTAAAGCTGATGGGCAAGAAAGGAAAGTGTTGAAATAACATGTTGAAACTTTAGGAGTGAGATAAATGGCGAATGTTTTACTTTCATAAATGTTCCTATAAGCAGACTGAATCAAATCCCTGTGTTGCATGTGTTCATTTGAAAGAATAAGTGATGCAGCCTTATTTATTTTGCTTGCTTTGTGTTCTTAGGTGGTCGTACCACCTCTCCCAGGAAAAGCTCTTTTCAGGCAGCTTCCATTCCGAGGAGATGATGGCATATTTGATGACTCCTTCATCGAGGAGCGGAGGCAGGGTCTGGAGCAGTTTCTCAACAAGTAAGCCGGTCCCCGTGTTTTTTTTTTTTTTTCTTTTCCACTGTTTAGTTACAATGATTTATTCTTTACAAGTTTTTCTGTGCAGCTGCAGTTACTCGCAGTTGCTACTTTAACTTTGCAGAAAAATGAGACACTTTGTGAGGTAACTGCTTGCAACTTTTTCACTTCTCCTCGTATTGTTAACAAACTGAACTCCTAGAGACAGGTTGGCTTTTTTTTTCCCACTATCGTCCTTAATTCTCTTATAATTATCTTGCAAAGGACAAGAAAACCAAAAAGAGAATTCAATCGTGCACCCCCACAACATAATTTTTCCCACATTTGTTTTGTTGTCGATGTGTAATTTATGTTAATTGCTGCTGGAAATTACAGCGCGTGGTTCCCCAGGATGGTGTGTGCACCTCTGCTTATTTTTGATCCAGCATGTCCTCGTTTTCAGATGCCGAACAATAAAAGTTACAGTGTGATTGTAATCATTTACTGTGATGCTAGACTTGGCCATTATCTTTGTTTCATGTGCAAATGCACCAGTATTTTCTGTTGAAATATTAAGCACGTAAAGACAGTCGAGAAAATTTAAAAACCATAAATACGTTAAAGTAGAAGAAGATGATTCAGTAATTAAGTTTTATACCGCCCCCCCCCCCCCCTTCCTGTGAATGAAGCTCTGCCGTTGATCATATTATTGTTCAGACGTATTACTGGCCAACGTTGTTCAGTCTGTGATTGAGAGCATTGTGGAGGGTAATTCTTTTGAAATGCTAAATAAGATTGTTGCTGCGAAACAAGTAAGAGGGAGGAGAAAGGAGAACGATCAGTTTTAGATTACGGCAGTTAAACATGATTTTATATTTCAGGTAAGAGAGAAGAGTTTGAATCTCCTGTTGGAAAAGGCTTTTACAGATTAACAGTCTCTCTCCCCCCACCGGCTCTTGTCCTCTGGGCTGATGTTTCCATACTTGTTTAGCAGGCTCTGTTCAGGCAAGGTCAGTTTTTATTTCTTTTTTTTTTTTTCCCTATTTCCTCCTGGTCCTTTCTCTGGTACTTGACCTGCAAATCATTCTGTGCCGTTTCATTTCTCTGCAATTATTTCCTAGCAAAGGTTAAGATGCGTCCATGCACCCAATGTTATCGTGTTGATCTGCTCCAAGTGATTTAACATTTGAAGAATGTCGTGTTTAAGGGTCTCAGGTGCACCGGTTCATTCTCGTCATGCTGCTGTGCGTCATCTTTTAAAGAACTTCAGGAAAACCTGATGTCAAAACCGCTTTTGAAGAGGAAATGGCATTAAAAAAAAAATGTAACAATGTTATATGCTAAAGTTTCTTATTTTGCATTTTGGCATGACGTATTGTAATAGTTGAGATATTATGTTAATGCTTAGATATTTTCATATTTTCCAGGTATTAGAAAGGTGGTTTCTGTTCATAGGAGCTGGCACGAATCCACCTTAAATATTGAACATTTGACTTTTTTTTTTCTCTAAAACTTAGTTTAGATAACCGAGCAACAGCCAAGTTTTTTTTTTCTCCTTAGCCCAGGTTGCATGCTTCAGACGGGAGGTTCAGTAGTGGCTTCAAACGGTATCCAACATTTGCTGGCCTTGTCCTGGATAAATCTATCCGATGTTCTTAAAGCTACAGTGTGCAATAATTACAGGAATATCCTGACATAACAGATATATTATACATATGTTATTTATTATCATCTGCAAACTGAAAGACTCAATCTTTATGTTTGCGTTGCCTCAGAAATTGCGATTAATAATTTCATAGGAGCGGGTCTCATCATTTATGGAGGCAGACATCTTTGTTCTATGGCAGCAGAGAGCGGACAAACTGGGGACTGTAGAGAACCTCGTTACACTTGAATGTGACTGCAGCAAATATAGAGTAACAACAACAGTAACTTCACTACATGTAGTGCTCAGTGTATACCTTTGGTGGAGGTATCCGCTAAAATAATGTTCTGGATACATAGCTCGGTTATAACAGAGACCATCGCTGCAGCAAGACGTATTCTAAGTCATTTCTTGGTGGGGGGGGGGGGGTACTTCCTGGACTAATGTCACCAGTGGCATTCTGGCATGGCCCATCCTGAGATTAACCAAGCTGCTGGGAAACAGCCCTTCTGGATGGGCTGGCAAGTTCATTTGCAGTATAATCGCAATTTAGCCAAACAATTTTCAAACCGTAGAGTTACTCAGTTTTAGTCACATTACATTTAACACCAGTGAAACACTACATTTCTCCCTCCAGCCCTTTTGGAAGCTGTTATATATTTATAGTGGGTTCACAACCAAACAGAAGGGGAGAGAGTTGCAGTTAACACACAGATTCATGCATGATAGTAGAAATCAGAACATGTTCATTTAACGATTGCAGTGAAGTCCAGCAACAGTGGACACTGGACAAGCAAGCTTTGAAGGTCGTGAAAAACTGGAACCCTCCAAGTGAAAGAAATACATGCTTGTGCAAAAAAATCACAATAAAATCTCAACAAAAATATTGGTTGAGAATACATTTTTGCAAATTCTTTCAGCACTATTGGATAATGTAGTTATTATCGACTAAAGGGACACCTTGGATTATTAAACGCTGGAGCTTGGACCTGGTTGAGTGAAAGAGGATCCTGATAATCAAAGGCTTTGCTCCTTGTTCTGCTGTAGGATTTTACAGGAACCACAACTGAATGAATCATCTTGAAAGAAAAGATCTTTGTGATACAGACTGTGTTCTTTAAAGTACAGTGAAGCTGATTCAATGGTAAACATGAAGAATAATTGTTTTTAAAATCTATACAACACATTAACCTTGTCCTTTAACTCTCAACAATTTAATTGAGGTTTAAAAATCCATATGGATGGTCTTTATTTTCTCTTCTCTCTGTTGTTTAGGGGAAGGAAAAAAAAATGTAATATTAGGTTTATATATATAAATGTAATATTAGGTTTATATATATATATATATATATATATATAATCAAGCTGTTGGGATTTTTTTTTTTTTTCTTTTCTCTTACCCAAAGCAGTTTTATATGTTCCCTCGTCTCCACGAGTGTAAAAACCGTCTCTCTTGCTGTTTTTCTGTGTTTGTTTTCAGAGTGGCCGGACACCCTCTAGCTCAGAACGAACGCTGCCTACATATGTTTCTACAGGAGGAGTTTGTGGACAAAAACTACACCCCATCCAAAATCAGACAAGCTTAAAAAAAATAACAAAACAACAAAATAATGGCTCTGCTTGGCCTGGTCTGGCTCAGCCATGCTCAGTCTAGCTTGGCCCGAGAACCCAAAGCTTTTCTTCACTGCTCCAAATTTCTCTCTATAAACATTTCAGACACTTTTCTTCCTTCCTGCATTGTCTCATATATTATTTCTTGGCTATTCAATTTTAATCGCTAATCACTCTTATTGATGTTTGACGTTCCGAATGGAGTCAAGAATGTTATATACACACAGCTGTGGTCTAAAGTGATTTATAGATACTTTTTCTTTGTCCAAAAATGCCACTAACAAAAATATATTATATATTTATCGTTTAGCCATGTTCTGAATATATCCCTTTGTATGTTACTTTTGAATAAAACTTCTCTGTATGCTATGCTTGTGTAATGTCCCACACCATCCTGCATCAATGACTGACACATCGCTCTCCATAAGCAGCATCCAAACACGCATTAGACGGACCTCGACTTTCAAGCCACATTTAGTGTCGTCTTAAAAAGGATGCATGTGTGTGTGTGTGTGTGTGTGTCTGTATGCATTGTGTCCACCAGCACCTACCTGATGATCACCATGTTTTCTAGCATGCAGTTTTACACGGAGGGAACTGCAGTATTTCTACTGGCAAAATGCATTTTTGAGATTTATATACTGCTGTGCCATTTCTTTTGTTTATTTTCAAAAGTTTTCCAATAAAAAAAAGGTGAAATGCCTCCACACTGAAGTGCATTTTGTCAATCTATCCACGTCATGCATGCATGTGCTATTATGGAGGTGATCAAATTGTTTTTAGCATTTTAAGAAATCTACCTTTATTAAGAAAAGGTTTTTAAACTGCGGGAGGAATCTGCTGGAATAATGCACGATTGGTACTAGGCTGGTCGTCATAATTCAATTATTATTCATAACCAGTTATTTGTCTCAAATGAGTGTTTTCCTAGGTCTATCATTACTCTGAACTTTATACTTATATTTTTTATAATTTACCTGAATTGTTTTTAATTTTGTTTGAACTTCTTTTAGACCTAGAATTTCACTGAAGATTCCAGTAGTTTTCCTTTTAAGCCATCGACACACTAGACTAATTTTGGCTGCATTTTCAGCTGCTCTTATCTGAAACTAACACCTGAACTTTATCAGTAATGCAATGATTTTGATAGGGTTGAATTCTAAAAGGTACTAAAAGCTTTAGGTTGAAAAGCTTTGTCCATTTCAGATAATTTAAAAAATATATCTTTTGTTGTTTAAACATATAACTTTAGGATAAAGTTGAAGAACTGGGACTCAATAATCAGTCATCTTTGAATAAAAGGAACCAGTAATGGATGTTTAAATGGTACCCCAGCATGACACAACCACTGCCATGTTTTACTGTTAGCTTTTGGCTTGAAAGCTTCACCTTTAGGTCACCAAACATATTTCTTATGCTTGTCTCCAAAATCTGAGTTTTTTTTTTTTGTTTTTTTTTTCATTTTAGCATAAAATGTTTCCACCTGAAGGTTTGTTTTTTTTTCAACAGCAGCTGCAAATGGTGCTTTTTCCTGAAGGTATCACTTCTGAAGCATGGACTTCTATCAAAGTCTCTGACATCTACACCTGTTAAAACCTGCTCCTCTGCCCTTTAGCCTTTGTGGTTCTTGCTGTTTTCAGGAACATCCTAGTCTCTTTATTTTTTTTTTTCCTAAGTGGGGAAGGTTGGAGTCAGGTGACTAAAACTTGGGCACATTTGGGCGTCTTAACAGTGGGATTCCCTAAAGACATGATCATTAAATTGCAAACCTAACTGTATTTACTACCTAACTTACTACCTAGCTATTCCAGTTCTGGTAAGAACAATCAAATATTCAGTCAGAAGCATCCTAGGGGTCATTTGGTTTCTCTTTAACTTGCAGAGAGAAACGCCCAAATGTATTCAAGAAGACTCTAAAAATGCTTCTTATTGTGATTCAAATGGCACAAAGACCTAACCGTGACAAAATTAAGCATGTAAGTAACAAATTTAAACCGAATCTGGTGCTTCTGGGAACATATATCCAAATATTAGTTTGATTCTATATAGATTTTTAACCCTGTTGAGATACCTTTACCTTTTGTCTATTAGAGAAATCAGTATTGGATACCTATCTCCACCTACAGTTGGCCTTTTATTTATTTTTTTTATGCAGCGATATTCAGATGTATGTTTGCACATTGACAACAGGTCAGAGGAGTAGGTGAAATGGGGGGATTTGTTGCTATGTACTATTAGGTTACTGAAGACAGAGTGTTTCTGGTCATTAAATAATAATGTGATGCCTTAATGGTTGCATGTCTCAAAGTTTTTTTTTTTTAAATTTACAGAGAGAAAGTGAGCTGCTGCTGTATTCTGATATCTAATGTATGAGAACAGCTGAGCTCAAGCTTTGTTTTTTATTCTCTTTGTTACAACTCTAAATAGTTATAACTCAAGATATTTACAGCAAACTAAAATCAACACAGACCACAAAAAAAAATCAAAAAATTCCAAGTGCTGAATATTATTTCATCCAATGTTAGTGTCAGTCTTCACAAAGTCGACCTAAACACGTATTTTGAAAATGCTGCTGGATCTGAAAACAGGACACTGGCACAAACAGGACAGCAGCCACTGAAATGACATCCTTGAATAATTTTACAGCAACCTTTTTCATCTCAGACATATTCTTTTGTGGAGCTGAGACTCTTCATCGTTGCCTCTTCTTGTGCGTTTGGTTTCAGCACTGGATACAGGATCAGCCACTTGGCCCCTTCTCTCTGTTGGGGCATCTTTTTGGTTTCCTCCACTGGGATTGGACACAGCGATTACAATTTTAAATTGGTTGTCAAGCTCATTGGTGGTCTCTAAGACACTCGAAAGACATCATAATGTACAGCATTTCTGTTATAAATGGACTTTGCAGGTGCTCTTTTAGAGTCTTAAGGCGGCATTTAAATACTGTAAACTGCAGTTTTCAGAATCTAATCCTTCACTAGTGCAACTGTAGTGGCAATCTGGCTGTTTTTGAAGTCTTTATTTCAATGTAGAGCCTATCGGCTTACAGGATATGCTCTAAGTCAGCCTAAAAGATTTTGTGTTCCACAAATGTTGAACCCGCATCTGCTCCACCTACGTTGATTTGACCTTCTCTCTGGACCTAAGTGAATCTTTTAAGAGTTTTTTTTTTCTCAGTTCTGGATGGTTAAAGAGTTCATATATCACTTGATTTGTACATGTCAGAGAGAAGCCTGGTTATGGGAACATTCCCGATGGTCTTTTTGAAGAAAACTTCCTCTATGGTGGATGGGCTGACGGAGCGGAGCGCCGGGAGGAGGAGTAGCAGCTTCCCAAAGCGACAGGGCTGAGTTGGGTACCTGAAACAGAAAAAAAACATTTAAAACCAGGATCCAGTTGGCTGATGTCAAGTCTACATAAAGCAAGCAATGAGAAATAAATTAATTAATAAAAAAAGATTCTAACTTGCAATGCCTTGTAAACCTCTAATAGGAAATTGATGTAATAGACCAACATAAAGAAGTGCATAACTGTGGGATAAGTGTAAGTAGTGCGTTCTAAAAGAATTCATAGCTTTCAAACGGTTTTTTTTTTTTTATAAATAGAAATTCTAAATATGTGGCAGCCATTTGTAAAGAGTCCTACATCAAAGTACAATTCAGGTCAACAAATTAGCTTCAGATTTCTCTCTGGGTGTAATTAGAGACTACGTTAATGTGATTCACTTTAGAGACATAAATACAGTTCTTTTGTGAAGGCCCTGAGAGTTTCTACCAAACAGAATCATGAAGACAGTAGACAAGGTTGTAACGTTTGAGATTGAATTATGTTATCAAACAGTTTCCCAAGATTTGGAAATATAATGATTTATGGTTCATTGTTGAAACAGATAAGAAAAGGAGATTTTTTGTTTTCTAAGAAAAAAGTCAAGGTAACTTTGGAGGAGCTTAAAAGGTCATCAGCTTAGGTATGCAAACTAAATGATAGAAATGTTAGTTTTATATTCTACAAATAAGGCTTTGATAGAAAACCAGAAAGAAAATGTAGGAGGTTGGAGCAAATGATCACAGGTGTAGTTTGCCACAAGATAACAAACTGTACGGTGGAGGTACTGTGGTCAAATCAAACCTTTCTGGGTTGAGATACGAAATATTTTTGTGGTGGGAAAATGTTACAGCAAATGAGCCTGAAAATATGAACCGCGCAGGGAAATTTGGTTGTAAACAATCGTACTGTCAGAATCCTGTCCTAGAACAAAAGGCTGAGTGGATATAAATACAAAGCAGTCCAAAAAAATGTCATCTTTCATTGTAACAGTCTTAAACATACAGTCAAAGCTCAAATAGGAATGGTTAAGATCATTTTTTTTATTTATTTGACTCGTCCAGTGAAAGTCCGAATCTAAATCCAAAGGAAAGTATGCTTGAAAACTATAAACTGTTACAAAGGCTTTAAAGGAAGTTTAACTCAGTGTAAGTCTCTAGATCAATAAAACAATGTTTTGATTCTAATCCTCAAAGTTGTTTGGATCTCCTATAATGGCTCTTAATAAGTTAAACTAAAACTTGTAAGTAACCAATTTATGTTGTTTACTCCACATAAAAGATTTTAGTTTATTTTTTTTTTCTTAAATATAATTTTAGTCTTAATTTCCAAAGCAGAAGGACAGTAAAAGTACTGGTCAAATTTGATCATAAACTCTTTTCACGAGATTCAAAAACTACATAAGAACATTTAAAACATAGTTTCACAAATAATCTACAAATGCATCCAAACTCTTTGCAAAGGTTACAAGTTTGATATAGAAGATAGTTTTCAAAACATATGAATTGTCTTTTTTTAAAGATCATCTCAAGTTTGGAGATCTGAAAAAGTTCCTTTAGTTGGATGAACTAGAACTAGATGGGTAAAGCTGGTTGCTGCATAAAGTAAAGGTCATGGAGCTTAAACACTGGAGAAAATGTTATTGTTAACCATCATGAAACATCCTGGATGATGTTTTACTGTAATAGCTGTTGTATATTATAATCATTAAGATTTTCATTTGCAACAAGAATATATTTTATCCTTTTTTTACTTCATAATGACATGTGCTTTACTTTGTGTTATCCCATCACCTTACATTCAACTTTAACATAACTGGTTTCATGTTCCAAGATGATCATCTTTAAGGGAAGAAAAGCTTTTAAAATGCATTTAAAGTTTCTATTTTAAATACCTGGTGTGGATGTAGCTGTTAAGTGTGAGCTGAGCTTCATCTTGTAGAGCAGCGATGGCACTGGCATTGCGGAAACTCCTTAATTCAGTGCTGCCTTGCGTGGGAACTAAAAAAAAAAAGAAAAAGAGGCTGTTTAGATTTATAAAGCAGAATAACTTGAGACTTTTAAGGCTGCAACTATCCGCTCCGAGTTTGTCAAACAGGTTTGTTGGTAAGATTTCTCAGGGAGCTGTTAACACACACCTGCTTTGAACGTTACGATGCATTTCAAACAAGCAAACTCTGTAGCGTCGAGCCTCATCTGTCGGAATCTGGTTACCACCTCTTGAAGTGCTTGGATCTCGGAAATGATCTTGTTCATCCGCTGCGACTCTGTGTTTTCTGTGTTCATCCCTATTGATAGGAAGTAGTGAAAAGTGTCACCGTGAGGGAAAACACAAGAGTTCTACTTGTGATTTCAGTACTTTGTTTGAGTATTTCACATACCAGAGACAGCAAGAAGAGTAGTAGAGTCCACAGGAATAGCCCACTGAGCGATGCCCAGAACAAACAGTTCCCTCCAGGCATCCTCCAAAAGAATCAACTGGAAAGACAATGTTTGGTTAAACTAGCATGAATAAACAAATATATATGACATTTTATCATAAGAAAGGTTTATTTTACAATCTGTTTTTATTTTATATCAAATCTTTGTCACAAAAAATGCTGCTGATGTTTCACTAACATACTAGATACAGTCAGTCACATTTTAGTGAAGTTATTTTTGCCTCTAAACTCTTCATAATTATGTCGATGAAAAATTGGGATAGGAGAGAAATATTTGAATAAAAAAACAATAGAATTATATATATATATA
>JAUZNJ010091250.1:0-22454 GCA_034780135.1 Jordanella pulchra | reverse complement strand
TTTTTTTTTTCATTTTAGTTCAAAGATTAAAATGCTAGAGACTGCATGTTTGTAGTTGTTTTAATAAGGAGAAATCCTTAAACCTGTAATGACTGTGTCAGTTTGAGATGTGCCTACAAAGAGACGTTTGAGGTCTTGAAGTAATGAAAAAGTTTTCGAACTGTCAAACCCTACAGATGTAAATGTTTGTTTCTATGCAAGTTTGTGTGTGTGTCTTTGAAAATGTGGTCCTTTTAAAAAGCTGCAGTAAGAAGAGTTAATCACACCCTGCAGCAGTGCCAGGCTAAGGAGAGGGAGAAAGAAAAGAGAATTGCATCATATTGGGTGGCAGGCCTGTATAAGAGTGTTTGAACTTGAAGGAGAAGTTGCAAACCCATAAATAAACACAAACACTGTATGAAAATACCATCTGAGATCACTTGAAAGTTATGTGATGCAGAAGTCATTAATAAACCAAAGGCTGAATTTGTTTGTATCAACACCAGCACAGACTTTGGGATAAATCATGTATAATAGTCTTCATAGAGAAGCAAAGCTCTACTTTTAGCAGAGTTAATTTGGACTCTTTGACTAAATGTGTCCTCACTCAGAACATGTGTGTGGGTGTGTGCATGCTGTGCGTAGTTGTGCATGTCATATTTCTTCGACATCTCCAAGAATTGTATCTAAGGGTCATCTTTTGAATAACCAACAAATGAGCAGTGCTGTTCAACCTGTGATTTCGGCAGAAAAAGAAAGGGAACTGAAGTATGGTCTCTCTGTAAATAAACCTACTGCTAACAGGACAAGAAGGACCAAATTCTCTGGTGTACTCCAAACAGACCTACACAGTCTCCCTTCCTCTCACAGCACTCAGTTTCATATTCATTGGGTTATACTTTGTCATTTCTCTGTTCCGTGCATTTCTTCTTTTGCACTGCTGTGCCTCATTTCTTGATAAATGATCTCTCTTGGACACTTAATCAGACACATTTGTTCTTGCACATTCACACACAGGAATGGCTATATATCATGCTTACATCACAAACTCATATACAAATCAGATCCACACATATGACAGATGGAGTTCAGGGTCAGAAAGACGCAACGCTTGTCATACGTGTGGCAGATTTACAATATGTTTCGGGGATTTGTAAATCATTGTGTGGGTGTGTTTGCGCAATTTGATTTGAGTGAGAAATTTGAGTCTGATGCCCGTGTGTGAGATCATGGATTGGATTTCAGATGGCAGGTTGATTTTTTTTTTTTTTCTGCTGCAATATCAGGATGCTCCTGCAAACTGAACAGCTATATCTGTAAGTTCAGTTGTTAAATGAATACTTTTTAAAAGCAGAGCTGGGAAAGTTTGGTGTTTTAACTATCATGTCACTGGCAGGGGCACACTTGGTATCCTCTACAAGAAAGGAACCACTCAGAATTTTCTAGCTAATTTCCAATTTTCGTTCTGTAAACTTTTTCATCTTCCAATGCTAGAACTTCTGATCCTTCTATAAAAGTAAAAGGTATTTATTTTTTGCTTCTTGGCATTAGCAGAGCCTATTATTTTGTCCTAGAAACTGAGGCCCACAGCATAATGCAAAAATGTGTTATGTTTTTATAAATGGCAGCAGGTGTGTTTCCTTTTCAATATCTTTACAATTAAAACAAATACATCAGAATGAGAATCATGCATTTTTAACTAGGGGTTTGACCACAATTTATTTTTGTTTACATTTTTTTAAAGAGGCTGTTTAATACGTTAGTTTTTCTACTTGGTGTGCATTGTGGTCATCTAGTCTTGCAACTGATTGTCCTGACATGCTCCGGATGGCAAGAATTAATGTAAACAACGATGGTTGACGTGAAGAAGCAAGTTTCAAGTCAGTTGTTGGCTTCAGTGAACTCGACGTTGGACAAGCATTCTTGTGCAGACTCTGGGGTGGATTCTGAATCATTTTCATCCAGTAAGACGGGCATTGTCCCTGTGGAGTTTAGCTTCCACTGCGGCAGCATTCCAGCTGAAAAGATCTTTAAGGCCAGAATACAACTTGATGTTGATGCTGATGCTATGACAAGCTGAAAAAAAAAATAAATAAAATCCAGAAGTCAAACTAGTGGGAATCAATGTATATATTCCATTTTGAGTTTTCTTTACCTATTTGTGATCAGGCTAGCCACTACACAGCTAATGTTACCAGTGTTCACAGTTATGTGAAAAACTGCTGCAGCAGTCATAGAGATGAAAAATCCACTGTTATACATTAAACACTCTGCAAAGTTTATAATCAGGATGGCGCATTTAATGACTTGATTTGTGACTTATTCATAACTGAATCAGGCTCTGCGTTCTAAGTGGTCACTTGTTCAGTCATTAGAGTGCACCTCTCTCCTTATACTGTAATTGGTAACATATCCTCAGTCATGTTTTATGTGCAGCCATGGTAGTACTAGCTTATTAAACTGGATCTATTATTTTGCAGTGTCTGATTGCTTTGCGAGTTGTGGCAGAATATATAGTGGGTGCCTAGGAAAATCACATTTTTCATTTTGGTCTGCCCTTGCCTCTTCGAGTAATTTTTCATTGAAAAGTAGCTGGAACCTTATGTAGTGCCATTAACACACAGCTAACACAGCTGAAACGCTCTGAAAAACAGTTTTCATGAAAAAAGTGAAGAAAAAAATGCAAATATTTAAAGTTTGAGTGCATATTCATTACATGACAACAAGACAAGCCGTGTTCAGCACTTTATAACAACTGATTTTAAAAAGCAATCAATGGTTAGTTTCACTAAAAGTCTAAGTGTACATGGGATGTAGATCCTTACCCTGTCTGTGAAACTGGCTTGGTTGCCGAAACTAACATGTTTTCTGACAGAACATCTTTGATGTACTTTTATTGAGTCTTCCTATTATCTGCTTTTAGTCTCACTCTCTACTGGTGAATAAGCTGAATATATATCCCAACAAGTTATTGAAAATACAGCATCCATTTAAAAGCATTTGCATGTCTTTTGTGCTTCTTTTTCTTTGTTAGACATCTCACTAAGGTATTTAGCAAGCTAACTTTGAGTTTTCAGCTCCTGACATCAGCATTCATATTTAAGTGTTGCTATCAGCTTTGGCAGTAGTTAACTATGGGAGATTCACTCCTCAGAAAAAGATGTGTCACTGGTTGGGGTAAGTCAACCAAAACAATTGACAGTATTTGTCACTAGCTAGATTGTTTGAAGCAAAATACTGTAGGTACTTTAACAGTGTTGAATTGAATTCCCTAAGAGTTGAATTAACACTTCAGAGTTTGCTGTGTGTGTGACGTACTTGGAGCAAACAAAGAGTAAAAAAAAACATCAACAGACTTTAAGCAAGGCAAGTTTAGTTATGGAGCACATTTCAGTAATAAAACAATCCAAAGTGATGTTTCTCCAAAAAAAGCAATATGAAAAAGCACACAGAAAAGTAGATTGTGGTGGCATAGAGCTAATCAATATTTAATTTAAATGAATAATTCAATAATAATTGAAAATATTAAAAATGGATATTTAAAATGATAAGATAAACATAGAAAAATATAAAACAACTGAAAATAAATTCATAGTAACCTGGTAATATTGTAATTTACAACTTCTGTGTCATCAAGTGTGTTAGAGGAAGCATGTAGGTAATGAATAGGAGGGGATCTAAAATGGACCCTTAGGAAATGTCACATGTGATTTTTGTGGTCTTGGGTATAAAGTTACCGCTGCACCAGGAAAGCAGACCCAGTTTTCAAGGCGGTCTAATAGAACGGAGTGATTGACATTGTGGAATGCTGCATCGTGACAAGGTGAGTTCTGTGATGTGGTGAACATGGAAACCTGACTGGAAGACGCTGAAGCAGCCGGTCATTGTTAGGAAGTTGTTTAGCTGCTTAATCACTGCCTTTTCAGTAATCTTAATGATAAAGGAATGTTTGAGATAGGCATGTAGTCCTGCAGTAGCAGAGTTCATCTTTTTTCAACAGTGGTTGGATAAATGCTGCTCTTAGGGCCTGAAAAAGACATATTTATTATTTGAGTTAAATCAGATGACAGGCAAAGATTTCAGTAAAATACCTAGACATGTGGAGGGCTTAGTTGGTTTATGATCTCTTATAAGTTTAAAAAAAAAATAAAAAATCGACACATAATTTCTCCTTGTCTCTCTAATATTCACCTCACTGTGTAGGATGCACAGAAAAGATTATTGCTGAGATAACCCCTGTAAAGGTTGAGGCTAAAAGATTGTTTGAGTATTTGGAAAGGCAAAGTTGTGGTCCAAATCTGAGGGAAGAATGACTGTAGAGGAAACTACATCAGTGATATTCAGGTCAAACCCTAAAACGGCAAACTACAGACAGCAACACTGAAAGATGAGAAGGTCAGAGGCACATAAATCCCTTGAAAACAGATGGACAACATCTAAGTAAATTGCTCTGAATTGAAAATCAGTCCGTTTGAAATGAGTGGGAGTAGATGCGTGGTTTGGAGGAATAAACAATAGGAAATGCCCAATGGTCACTGAGACCCGGGGGCTGGGGGGGCTACCTTTTACTGTGCTTAACCTTTAACAATCTGTGGCATAATGGCTTTCTGGCATTAGTGCTGCTAGAACCACTCCACCCTTACCCATATGCGCCACACACACATATGATGAGACACTGATTACTTTCTTTACCTCACAGTCCCGTGACCTTCAGCTGACTATCCAATGATGGTGGAAGCAACAGGCAGACAGGTTGCCTAGAAACCTACTTTCATTGTGTTGTCTCGTTCTCACATTAGGAGCTAAAAGAACGAAAATGAAGAAGGTGGGTGGGAAGAGAAGAAAAAACTGGTGAAAGGTGTAAAATAGTGAGATTTCTTCTCTAAGACTGAATTATTCTTCTTACCTTTTGACTACATATTAATATACACCTTTTACATAACATTGTGGAATATTAAGGTTTTATATTTTTCTATGTTATTTGGTTTAGTTCACACTGGCAGATAGAGTTCAAACTTAAAGGGAGTAACACAAACAAAATGGAGATGGTGTAAAAAATAAGTGCTAGATGTGTATGATTGTAAAAATACATGGTAAATCTGTGAACATCCATTTTTCCTTTTGAGCTTTTGCTACAGATTCTCAATTATTATAACATTTAATGCATTATGCCTGGATCTCAAATATTCAATTGCAGCTCTGTGTGTATGTTTAAAACCATTGCCCTGATGAGAGGAGGACCTCCGTTCAGTTTTTTCTCCAGAATTGTCTTGTGTTGAATTAGTTTCATCTTTCAATCAACTGCAACCAGCTTCTGTTCTGCTGCCCTTGAAAAACAACCCTACAGCATTGTGCTGCTACAGTGTGCTTCAGTGTAGGAGTAGTACTTGCATCACAATACAATAATATCACAATATTGCAATATCACAATATACTGTGATATTCAGAAGTAACCCATATCTCCCCATTATTTCAGGTAGAACTTTTATTTTATATTTTTATTAATATTAGGAGCTGAAAGATTGATATTTCAGGGAGCTGAAAGTCATGATAAATCTCCAAATGGCTTGTTTCCCCACACCCCATACAGCTTCCATACACAGTGTTTTATGTGGTCCCTCTATGTCTTAAAAAAATCTACTTGTACTTTTTTTTAGTAACAGCTTTCTTTTTGCAGTGACAGTGGCATCAGATGCAGGGGGTTTGCCCTGCAGTCGAAGGGTTGGCGGCTCAAGCTCTGGCGTTCAGTGTCGTTGTGTCCTTGGGCAAGACACTTCACTGAACTGCCTTCTGATAGTGGTCAGAGGGCCCAGTGGCGCCAGTGTATGGCAGCCTCACCTCTGTCAGTGAGCCCCAGGGTAGCTGTGGCTACAATGTAGCTTGCCACCATCAGTGTGTTTGTGTGAATGGGTGAATGACGGAATGTAGTGTAAAGCACTATGTAAATACTGGCCATTTACCATTTGCCACTCCTCTAGAAATACTAAAACTTATAATGAGCACAATTAATACATTTCCTGCAGGCAAATTTCCCCATTTCCCTGAGCTGTAGATCTTAGAAGCACCTCTAAAGTTACTGGTGACCTTTTGCTTGTTCCTTTAATTAATGTTCCCATTGCCAAGCCTGTCAGTTTAGACATTGTTGTCGTTTTAGGCTTGCTGTTGGGTCCCACTCTTTTCATTTCTTGAACAATGGATCAAACTGCACCTGTATTTTAAGTCTTTTTATGACTTGATGTTCTCTTTAGTCTTTATGATGCTATTTGTTTATCTATCTTCTCTAACATAACTCAGAACATGAGAATTGGTGTTGAAATTGTTCTATTACCCTTTTCCTTGTATCCTATGTATCCTAATAAACTGAAATATGTCTTTGTAACGTAACAGAAGAGGTTCAAAGAGTTTAAGGATTTTGCACGATTCTTTCTTCTTTTTTGTTTTGCTTCCAAAGCAAAGTATTACCTGGCTTGTTTATAGCCCTTTCACTCATCTCAAATGTCTTAGGTATGTGAAAAAAAAAATACAATCCTAGCAGCAGCTCTGCTACTGCTTGAGATATTGATATTTTCTATTAAAGATTTTTTCAGTTCAGAGGGACCAGAAAATATGGCCAACTATGGGTTGAAAAAGAGCATAAGGTAAAGTTCAATTAACTTATGTCGATAACTGCTATAAGAAATCTTTTTTTACCTCACACATTTTTTGTTTTGTTGTACTGTATGCCCCATGTGAGTCAAAATCGTTCTAAAAAAATTCAATTATTTGAAAGTTCAGCTAATGCTTGTTTTGCTCCTGGAGGACCTCAAGGAACCCTGTGGCTCATTTCTTGGCCTCGTTTGTGAGTTGCATCTGTCATCGGCACACTACATATATCACTTTGCAGAATACATTTATCATTCAATATTCAGTGGCCATGTTCACTTGAGTGGCCTGACAGTGTGTCAGTATCCAATCGCACAGCAGTCCAGAGTACCACCAGGAGGTTACACTGTATTTAATGAGATTTGTTGGGGGGCGAAGGAGAAATAGAATGTGAAATGAGTTGAGCGAGAAGACTGAGGGAGTGCTAGATGAATAAAAGAGGTAGAAATCAGTGAAGAATGGAAGAAACTATCTTTGTTTTCAGAGCTCTGTCAAAAAATAGGACTGTTTGAACTTCAGCCCACTTTTCACTCTGAGGTTATGTTCATTCCATCTACTGCATATTGTTACACTTTCCCCCATCACCTCTCTCCTCTTGATGCCTTTCGCTGCCATTACTTCCACCAAACCCCTCCTCTCTCTTTATATTGTGTCCTCTTTTGAATCGTCCTCGGCTGCTACCCTGCCTGTCCTGCATTTTGCCCTATTTGCCTCATCTCTTCCACTTCTAAGTCGTCTCCATCTACTCCCATCTCTGTCCTTCTTTAAAGCCTTATTGTGCTGATGTGATTCATTCACCTCTTCTTACAGCCACCCCTTTCCCACTGCTCATCCAAGAGCTGTGGACAGTAAAGCTGTGAAAGGACATGTCCTTATTATCTTCTGTCATCTGCTTGTGCTTTAGTTTGTTTTTGTAGGTAGCCAATTATCATAATGCTAAATTAAATTTGGTTCCAGCTTGTGATTGTTGTTCACTCTTTTAATCCATTTTTATGAAAGCAGTTCAGCTCCAATCACTGCTAAACTAATACAAAGTCACTGGCTTAGCTGTAATAATGCCTGGGTAGTTATTATTTGTTTTACTTCCCCCTCCCAAGGCATTTTGATGTGTTCTGACCTCAGAGTGGATACAGGTGTTATAATATTTAATTATTTATGATGGAGTGTGGGCACTCTGCATATGTTTTTCGGTGTCTTATCGGGGGTTAGATTAATTAAAAATCAAATATTTCAGGTTTAATGCAACATATACAGTCTTAACTACTTTTCCAAAAGTTTTGATTTTAGTTTGTAAAAACACGTAAGCTAGTTTAGCTGTCTATCACATCAAGGTCGAGAAATGACTGTCGTTCTTTTTGCATATGTTCTTTACCCATAAAAATTATAAGTCAGCTGGCAGTCATCCATAAAACAAGTTAATGTTTTTATGACGTAGTGGAAATGTACACGGAGGGCTTGAGTTGCAAACTGCAGTGTTATAAATAGTCCTGTGATTCATCCATTTCTGAATCAGAGTCATTGTGGAAGTGCCACCTCCTACTGCAGGTTAATCAAATATACTGTGTGAACTAGTTTGGTCTTTCATCTACAAATTATTGAAAATCTGCATCTTTTCAGTTTTCACTTTTGCACCTTAAAAAACCTGTAATATGCTGAAGTATGTTAGTCAACTCTAACCAGTTCTTCCTTTGTTTTGTGGTTGTTTTGATAGGATGGTTACTCTCAGCATCATTTTGTGGGATCTGCTTCAACAATTGAGAGAGACCGACAGAGGCCCTATTCCTCTTCGCGAACTCCCTCTGTTTCTCCTGTCAGGACATCACCCAATAATCGCTCTGGTGAGGAAAATGTTTGACAGCCATACATATTTACAATAATGCCTTTTGGCTTGTTTAGATTTGTAATCCTTTGTAAAATATTCTGATTTTCACCCGCTTGTCTTGAAATGACTCACACTTATTACACTGTCTTTTTTTAAAGAGTTTAATTGGTATAATTATCAAAAGGAGTGTTTAATTTAAGAGAGAAGAGGGTTATTTTTAACAGTTAGCAAAATTGTGACTGCTTTTTATAACTTAAATTCTGACATTTACATGCCCTGCTTACACGGAGCCTTTATCCTCACTGTCTGCCATTTAAAATTTACGACTGAGGTCAAACATTACAGGTGTGATTCCAGAATTTGGTTATAAAACACTAGGCTCCAGCCAGAGTATCATTAATTTCACCTGCTGTTTGGTGAGTTTAATCCTTCTGGCTACGATGGCACACCAAATTAAACAATCACTAATGCCTCTGAACTAGAATACATTTTAACATGGACCCCAGCACACTTTAATGCATTATGTTTACAGTTTACCATGTGCTAAACTGTAACCACGGTTGAGAGCTGTCGTATGTTTTATAGTGCCACTGTATAGTATAGCTCCCCTAACAGGCGACAAATAAATAGTTCATAGATATGCTATTAATCAATCTGTAAACATTTTCATTCAAGTCTTTATTTTGCATTCAACATATTATGCATGCTAAGAAATATCTTTACAAAAATGTTTATTTTGCCGTAGAGGGTAAAAGCTTAGTCTGAAATGTTAAATATAAGCAATGCAAGATAAAATATATAGTTGAACAGATGAGACTTCCTGTTAGTTTGAAACTGGTCACTTGTGACTCTCCTTACATTGTTCATAAACATTCATGATCAGTTATTAAGTACTAACAGATTAATTTATATCATATCTATTACTATTTCTTAGTCATCTATAAGGGGAGTCTCATTATAAAGTTGATCCACTCCTTCCTTTGTGTCTATCATGGTGCAAGTTCTATCAATATTATACAAATATCATATACATATCATACAGTATCAGATATCAACAAAAATTTTAATTGAACTCTGTAAATTTTACCTAAGTATGAAGCAGATTTTGTAAAGGTTCGTTGTCTTTCTGATATCTTGCCTCGTTTATTTTTGTTGGATTTATTTAACTAATACATTCGTCCAAATAATCAAATTCTTGGGAATCTTAAGCTTAGAAAAATCTTTTTAAAATAAAAAGTAAATTTAATATATCTAAACTGCTACCTAAAAGTTTTCAAAAAATATTTGCCATTAAGTAAATGAAAATATTTTGTCCGTTGTAAATAGCAGCAGTCAGTTTGCGGAAAAAAAGACTATCTCTCTGTGTACAGACTATTTTAAAAAAAAACATGCTTAAACTATGTTTGTTTTAAGCTAAATTATTTTTCTAGCTTGATGTTAGTCCCTCCATGTTTGTGAATAAAGTATTGCGACTTAAATTAAAACAATTGCTAAAATGTAAAATCTGCCAAACATGAACACACATCGATTAGCCAGTAGCATCAACATTCTCCAGTCCATCAGTTTCATACTAAGACTAAATAGCTCCTAGTATCAGTGCTTGCCACCTATAGGCTGTCATGCTACAAAGTATGATTATCATTAGCCTTTAGCCTGAGCCCACTGGCCTTCATGCTTTGCAAGAGTGCATTAGCACTAGCTGTTAGCATCAGTAGTGGAAGAGCCTTTAGGTATTCTTTCTCCACAGTGGGCTTAGCAAGCTGATGAGGCAGAAAAGTACTTTTCCTTCCTTGCGGCTTAGAGAGGTCTTCAAGGACCCTGCTGAGAGAGAGAGAGATGGAAGGAGTGAGGGACAGAATAAGTGTGTATTTGTGTGCAAGCATTAGAAAATACAGACGGAGGCAGGGATGTGATAAACAGGGAGGGAGATAAAGGGAAAAAAATACAAGGAGACAAGAAGAATTGAGGATTGAGGGATGGCCGATTCAGGGAGGAGGTTGTGAAGGCTGGGGATTTGACTTTGGCAGGCGACATTGAGAGTAGTTTTGCCTTTATGATACTGGGAAGTTAGGGAGGTGAAATAGAGAAATCACTGGTTATGACTGTATCCTGCTTCTTTTGCTTTGTACACAGCTTTTCTCCTTTTTAGCTCTAATGCTATTTTCCTCTTCATCTCATGTTGTCCTCACATGCATCTCCACATGCACCTGTTTGTACCAATCCACGCTTCTGCTTCTAATCTCTGACTCCTCGACCACCCCACTTCACACTCTCTCTAATACATCCACACATTCACATACATCAGTATCTGCTCACTGCATATGCTCTAGTCTGCGATCCGAGTCCTTAGAGATGGATCAAAGTAAAAGGGTGTAATGAAGGCGTGCAAGCTCATTGGGAAAGGAAGAGTAGAAGAGTTGATGTGAGAGGAGAATTGATAAAACCGTGAAAGGGGAGCTGAGTTTAGAGGCTAAAGAGAGAGGGCACCCAGAACTACAGAGGTAGAGAGACCTGTGCCTCCATCATGGCCTCTACAGGCTACTGGAGTGTTTTGCCTTGTTACAGTGAAACTCCCTGGTTATCAAAACCAGCCACTACAGGCTATGTCCACCTGCTAACTGGAACTAGTGATACATTTTCCCTGTAGCTAACCTGCAGGTTTAAAAACTAAATGCAATCTGACAAAGTGTGAAATGATGAAATTAAATACCAAATGTATTTTAACATAAAAAACAGCTTTGCACAAAAATAATCCAAAATATGTGTGTGCATTTCTGTTTATAAATGTATATTTTCCATTGGGGGAAAAAAATCAAAATAACCTATAATATTTACTAACTCCTAATATCTAATTATAAGAATAAATCAGGGATGCAGTTCATCTTCTTTAATGATTTAAGACATTTCCATATGCATTCCAATAAAGCTTTCTTGTCAGATTAAGAATGGGACATTAAAAGGCCACATTTCTGTATATTTTTTTCTTCATTTGGTCTGATTTAATGATCTTAAATGTCATGTTCTCATTAGCTGTAAGCAAAAATGATCATAATTACCAGAAATAAAGGCATGAGGAAATTAGTCTGTGTAATTAATTTCTATAATGTGCTCTATAAATGAAGTTACTAAAACAAATTAACTCTTGAATGATATGCTAATTCAGTAAATATGACTGGTATATGTGGGAAGAGCTTAATTGTTTTTACTATTAGGTGTAAAATATTTTGCTTATATTATTTTTGCACTGATGTCATAAAGGAAAGTTAAAAGAAAAAGTCGTTTTTTTGTCCTTGATGTCCTTTTTAAGGGCATTTACTATAGAATTAATTGAATTCAATTCAAAAATACTTTAATATAAAGGGGAGAATAAATATGGCAGGTAACAGTAGGTTTTGGCAGGTTTTTAACTAGTTGTAGGTGTAACACAAAGCTTCTTAAAGGTTGTTCAATATACATGGTTAGAAAATAACCACAAGGAATTATATTTAAGATTTTAACCTTTTTTTTATTTAAAAAAGAGAAGTTACTCTACCACATAAAGTAGTTTTTTATTATGAAAATCCATTAAATTCCTGTTTTTAGTAAGTTTTCAAATTAATATTGGAACTTTGCAATGATACTAGTTTTTACCTTTGTGTTGTGCATCCCATATAAGATAGATATTCGGTTGGATTTATGCCTTTTAGCTGTGAAAACCTAAGTAATCTTGCTTGCTTGCTTCCTGGTGTGTTTTATTGTCTTAAGTCTGTTTTATCTTTGGCAGGGTTTGGGCCCTGTTTGTGGTCTGTCAAGATAGTGTCCGAGCCCTCGCTGTGTGATAGTTTGCTATTGCATAATTCAAGACTTGACCTGACTATTGCCAAGACTGTTTTCTTGATCAATATCTCACCGGTTTCAGATTTGAATAATATACAAGAGCTTTACAAACATAAAGAACACAAGGAAATTGAAATATTGTGTGAACTGAAATATTGCACACCAGATGCGAAATTTGATATTCCAATCATATGCCCATAAGGGTGTTCTTGAATTCCCAGACGCTCCTTATCACGCTGGAGGTGACCCTTTCTGCTGACAAGCTAAATGATGAATAATGACTGTGCACCTTGAAAGACCGGGAAAAGACGCAAACACGCAAACATGAGCGGGCGAAACGAGAACGCTCTTGCTGTTCTGGGTTTATTGCTCTCATTAATGCCTGCATATTTTCTTGTGTGTGCACATGCACGTGTAGCAAGCGCTCCTGCCTCCCCCAGAGAGATGACGAGTCTGAAGGAACGCAAGATGGACTATGATTCCACGGCAACCAACGCTGGTTTCCATAGCAACAAAGGAGAGCATACATCCCGGAAAGACGGCATGGCAGGTGTGTGTGCACATAAAGGAAAGAGAGAGGGACAAAGTAGATGTAGATTATTTTATTTCCCTCGTTAGCTCTCATCTCTTTATCCCGTTTTCTTGTACCTTTCTCTCTTTTTTGACCTTTTTTTTTACTTTGTTTCTTTTTATATATCTATTCTCTGCTTTAACAATAAATATGTTTTGCCCTGTCCCTATGTCCCTACACTAATTGATTATTTCCAGGAAGCTTTTCTCTTCCAACCAGCTTTTATTACCACTAATATCCTCACTTTTCTTCATTTATTGTTTCTTTCTTGTGTTTTCTAGTCCCTATAAGCCTCTTATCTTTTAGCTCTAATTATTCTTCCAATTTCTCTGTTGTTATTTTTGGTTTAATTTTTTTACTACAATGCCAGACTTTTGAATAAGCTGCCTAAAGTACTTTGCCTTGATGGTTTATAATTCATTTATGCACCCCTTTTGTTCTTGTTTTTTATCTCACAAAGTTCAAGTGTCCTGTGGGTCGTCTACGTTGTTCCGAAACTCTTACCTGACAGCCAGTGATGAAATCAAGCAAAACCAGGTGAGTTGTTTTTTTTTCTTTCCTTTTTAAATGCAGCTGCAGTTTTATTTGTATTCACTGTCTCTAAGTTTTTTTCAGCATTGCATGCGTTTCACTCTGACTTTCCTAAGTTGGAAAATGCTGTCATAATAAGGTGCTTATTAGGAAAGATTACAGCAGAATGGAGGAGGCACACCAGATCAAAACAAAAAGGTGTCTTGCTGCGATAAGCGATGCCCTGCCAGAGTGTGCAACGGATGTTCGCCCTCAGCTAAGGCTTTCTTAAACTACCGCAACCAGGAACAATATCCGACTGGCAATTAAAGCTGTTATCCCGTTTGATTGCTCTAATTATTTGCCTCTGTTTAATGTCTCTGCTGGTGAAGAGGGAGGGATAACAGAAAGCATCACAGCCTTTGAATCGGCAGATTAAAAGTGGAAAATTTGGGTGGATCTCTTAAAATTCTAATTAAAGTTAGAGTTTGTTCAACTTTCACAGCTGCTGGTTGAACTTAAGTGAATAAATGTAATGGGTTTTTGGAGGCAATAGATACTGGCACACAAACAGAGCTTGTCTGTTTGGGGAGCTGGTGTTTGATATAAACTGCCCTATCATTGGCTGTATGTAATAGAGAATTCACAGCATGAGTCCCTGTCTGAGTTCTTGTCCTTTTACTGCCTGCTTTTAAACACTCCTCCATTTGTTTTTTTTTCTCCTTCCTACTTAACCCTCTGCTTTCCATTTTTCTTTCCCTCCTCTCTTTCACTCTCCCCCACTACCTAAACACCTGCAACTCTGTCCTCTCCTGCTGCACTTCACCCACTGCCCCTTTCACCACCTTACCCGCCTCACCAGAGCCCAGTGCCGCCCTGCGTTGTTCCCCCTCAACCCCAGCAGGATAGCCCATCAGCCGCCATGCTAAAAGACTACGACCTCTACCCCCCTCCTCCTTCCTTTCCCCAGCCGCAGCCGCCACAGCCTCCACCTCACAGCCAGAGTCGCAGCTTCGACGAAGCTTACTACGACGACCCGGGACCACCGCCTCCACCATCACAGCCACAGCTACAGGCACAGGCCCAACCTCAGGCCCAACCCCAACCACCTCCAAATGCCACAGGACCACCTCGTGACCCCCGGGAGGACCTCCGAATGCATCTTGGCCTCAAGTCAACCGGCAACTACGTAGACTTCTACTCAGCGTCACGGCCGTACAGCGAACTGAACTATGAGACCAGCCACTACCCAGCCTCACCTGATTCCTGGGTGTAGTTAGATCGTAATGACGGGAGGGAGAGGGCAGAAGCAGTCTGCGTGTGCTTGTGTGAAAGGGATCATTTTTTGCAGGAGATATAAAATACAAAAAAAGACCTTATGCCTATAAAAAAAGGAAATTTGTGCTCTTGAAATAAGTTGTGAGTGAGCTTAATGGGGGTAGGAGGGAAAGTCAGGTAAAGTGATGATGAAAGACCGTGCATGTGCATGCAAACATCTTTTAATTGTTTTTTCTGGACCACTTTATCTTTTTTTTTTAAGTTAGCTCCATTTCATCTCGAAGTGGAGTAAGTGGGAGTGAACATAAAGATCTGAGTTTTACAGACTGTATAGGGAGTGGGAGATGAAACATTTTTTAAAAAAAATCAGTGTATATAGATGCCTTGAGTGGAGAGATCAAGAAATAATGGGGTCCTGATGAGGAAAGGCTCTCACTCTGTAGGAGCAGGAAGTAGTCTGACCTTCTATTGCAGTCAGAGATAAAGAGAGATGAGAGACTTAGATGGCGTGAGCATTTACAAGGTGAGGAAAAATAAAAGCACAGAGAAAGATGAAAGCACACCAGCCTGAAGGGAAGAAGTGGATTTTTACCATTTCACCAAAGTGACAAAAGTAGCACTGCTTTTCTTCTGTATTTTTTGTTGCTGAGACCTTGCTGCATGTAAAGTCTTTTGGAATTTTTTAAAGAATGTCTTCTTGAAGAGACTTTGTCATCATTATTTTACATATTTTTTTCTTTCTACTTTTTTATATCTACACTTTCTGGTGCATTTTCCTTTTATTTTCTGTGTACGCTAAATAGGGAGATTTAATGTGTATATTACACGTTTTGGATGGGCTACTCATATGAATCCAGATTTTTATTTTCCAGCTTACACAAACGACGACAACACAGGCATTCAGAAAAGCGAAACATGAACGCAGTAATCAAGAAAGACAAGGCTGGCTGTGAGTGGACAAATGATTTTTTTTTTCCTCCTCCTTTACCCCTGGCCAGAGAGGAGTCCCTGCGATGTTTGTGATTTTGCTCACTCCATCAAGTGAAATTTCTCAAGTGGACATAATCAAACGTCAAGAGCATCAAAGTGACACAGCAGCGGTGCTCAGAGTCACAATCAAGAAAAGTGCTTTTTTTTGTTCACTGCCAAAAGAGTATATAGATGTATGTTTAAAGCACACTCTGTCTTTGGAAAATGACTACTGTTTGACTTTGGGGATGTGATATCTTTAACAGTGTTAAATATCAGTCATTACTTTTTGCATCAAAGCTAGTCTGTTTGGCTAAATCCACCATGATCCCAGTTCATGTCGATGTACAGTAGAGATGAAGAAAAAAAAATGAGGCTTGAGGTTGTGCCAAACTTTGACAGATCAATGACTGAGGACAAGATGGGAAAAAATGTCAAGGTTTACAGACATTGACTTGATGGCTGTCTCCTCTGTTTGTAACTTTCATTTTCTTGTGTTTTAATCAGGTGAAGCCGTAGATATTGCCGGGGTGGGAGGGGGGGAACGTTAATACCTTCTCCTTCCCATAGTTGTACAGACCTGCCTCTCCATTCTGGCCGAGCATGTGTGGTTGTGCGTTTGGGACACGTGTGTTTATGTATACGTGCATGTGTGTGACAGAACGGATGGCCTGTGAGCGTGCTCATGTAGGCATGAGCGAGTGTATCTATGCATGCATGTGTGTAATAGTGCGCGTGTGCCTTTGTTGGGTTGTGTGTGTGTGTGTGTGTGTGTGTGTGTGAGCGTTTCCTGTGAAAAAAAAAAAAGATCAATGTCCTAACAAAGGCATTCCTACTGACAGTTCGTCCGGTTTTACAGCATAAATATGAGGTTAAAAAAAACACTAGAATGATTGTTAAGAAAGAAGACAAATCTATAAATACATGAACATAAATATAAATATATAATTATATAGATATATAATTTTTATGTGCTGATGTCAATGTCACTAATTGCAACAAATGTCTGCAGAAAAAAAAATATGATTGTGTGGTGTTAAACAGGATACTTGTTCACTTGATCTAAACAGTAAAAGTGCTGATCTGCCCTATCCATCCCTCCCCTCCACAACACTCACACAAACACACACACACACACGCACGCACGCACACATCCAAATCAAGACAAAACAGAAGTTCCACCTGAAGATGCTCTGGCTCGAGTTGTGTGTTATCGTGTGTCCATGCTTATTAGGTGATTCTGCTGAGAGAGGACCGTACTTGAAACAAAAGGGAAAAAATAAATTAAATAAAAGACTCTTTTCAATCAAAAACTATGGTCTCCGTTTTTCTTGATCACTAGAGGATATATGTATTGTTTTCACGGATATTTCAAATTCTTCTAAATACATTATTTAGAGCATGAACTTGAAACACACGTGCTTCAGATCTTACTAGTCAGTGAATAAGTCGTGTGTGTTGGCTGATGTAAAACTCTCTGATGTGTTTTTTTTTACCTAATCTTTGGCTTATCTCTTCAAATTTAAGTGTAGGAAAAGACAACCAAGGCTTTTTACCACATTAATTTAGCTTGTAAGCTAAAAAGCTGCTGAAAACCTAGTAAATTACTGTTAATGAGGAGCTTTTTATATCCAATTAAAATTAAAAATGTGTGTTTAAAAGGTTTTAGGGCAATTATAATTAAGTTGGTAGTCTACTGCAAAAAAAGTTTTAATACTGGAAAAGAAATCAGATCAACTCTTAGTACTTGTTTCAACTTAGTGTTGACTCTAACTTCAGCAGCCAGGAGAACCGCAAACTAAATGTATGATGTATAAGGATCAAAATATGATGAAAAACAGCCAGACTTTTGAAAAATATATGTTTGATGATGCCCTTAAAGTCTTTGTAAATAATTCTGTGTACATCTTTTTTTCAAAAGTTTTATTGATCATTTTTACGTTAAAGAGGGACTTCAAACAACATTTTGTCAGCAGGATGTGGTGGATTTTGTGAAAAAAAGCTTTGAAAACTTAACACTTTCTCACAAAACATGAAGGCTTAACTGTAACCATGTTGTATGAGACCATTTTGGAAAATGTGCTTGTTAATACTTCTCCTAATGATCCCTTTTGAATTCCATGTATTAGATTTATTTCCATGGTGTTGACATGATAGACATGCCGTTAGAGCACTCTTTTTAATGGAGAAAGATAAAGATGAACATGCAAAGGCTTTCACTCATACCAGTCTCTACATTCAAATAACTTGAAGTAGACAGTATTTAAAGATTGATAATGGAAGTGTCCATTTTTCCAGCCACTGTGTTCACCTTTTGCTTTTCCCTTACAGATTAGGTTCCAGTCATTCACATATATCCATTAAGATCGGGTTAGATTTTAAGCAAATAAAATGAATTTTTGAACTGAAGGAAGCCCCGTTTGTTGCAATACCATTGGTATTCGTGTCTGCCCCTCCTCCTCATTCTCTTTCTTTCTTTTCTTTGAAGCTGTCTAGCTCGGCCTGTGAAATGCAATGTTGGTAATAAGTCCATCGCGTTGATTATTAGCCTTTACAATAGAGGCACGGCTTCTTTCCCTGAATATAGTCCCTCAGTGAAAGCCTGGCATAACTTAATGTGGCGTGAAAATAGCTCTTCAATTTTCCTGTGCACAGCCTTTCTAGAAACTGCCCTGTTCAACTCTACAGATGCCTCCGGCCTTCTCTGTTTCACTCTGTCTTTGCCAGTGTTCCCTCTCTACTCTCATAGCACCCATGCCCATTAAGTCATGGCAAAACTCCAGCTCCAAGGTTTGATAGTGTGTGTGTAGCCACGCACATTTATGCAGCTGCATGTCAGCAAACAGTCGGAGAGGATTTGATTGAGGGGGGAGATCAGACAAAGTGAGATGTAAGGGAAAAACAGAGAGGACAGAGGGGGGACCAGCTGGTTTTGGCTGTTTTTTACAGCACGTTCACAGCACTGCACTTTTTCAGCATTAAATTATTCTACAGTCTTGTTTCTTCAGTCATTAAATGGGTTTCTTTCTTTCCCTAAAATTATTTTAGGATCTTCCCTGTGTGCTTCAGGTCATTTTGCCCAGCCTGAGACAAAAGTGATCTGTTGGACGTTTTCATCCAAGATGTATCTGTACTATGCTGCATCCATCTTTCCCACTTTCTTTACTACTCTTTAGTTCCTGCTATGTAAAAGTATTCCCATACCATGATGCTAACAGCACCATGCTTTGTTGTAGGAATGGTTTCTTCCAGGTAATGCCTGGTTTCCTCCGAACATAATGCCTGGCATTAGCACCTAAGAGATCAACCTTTCTCTCATCGGTGCAGAGTATTTTTGTTTCTTATTGTTTGAGACTCATTTAACTTCCCTTTGACAAACTCCAGGTGGGTTTTAATTTGGCCCTCTTTCGTCCGGCCATGTTGTCGCATTGATGAATGTACTTCTGGAGGGTTACTATCTTTCCACAGAACGCTGGAGCTCTGACAGAGTGACCCTGGGGTTGTTGGTTGCCTCCTTGACTAAAGCCTTTCTCCCAACATCACAACGTAGAAGGCTGGCCAGCTCCAAGAAGAGTCCTGGTGGTTCTAAACTTCTTTCAATTAACAATAATGGACACCACTGTGCTCAATGGGATAGGACAATGAGATTTCTGCCTTAAGACAATCCTGACTTGGAGGTCTGCAGACAATTCCTCTGACTTTATGCACTCTAATATGCAGTGGTAACTGTTGGATCTTACATTAACAGGTGTGTGCCTTTCCTATCCACATCAAATTCACTGAATCTATCACAGCTGGACTCCATTTAACCTCTAAAAACATCTTTATAGCACTACATGTTAACACTGGGTTCTTTAAAAGATACTTAGCTTGCTTAAATATACTTTTTGTCCTCTCTTAATTGTTTATTTTCTTCTGTTTAGGTAAAATTTGAGCTTGTTGGGAAGTTGGGATAGAACTCTCATAAACCCAAACCTTAACATTAAACAAAAAAGTAAAGAGGGACAAATCTTACGTCTTCAGATGCCTTACTGAAAATGAAATGGTAACAATATTATTACAGTTATTAAGTCATTGCATGTTTTTTTTATTTTATTTTATTTGTTCCTTTTTTCAAACTTCCTTTCCATGTCGAAAACTGTATTCAACAGAGCTTTAAACAGCTGGCTCCTAAAATCATTACCAGGCTTTATGCATCCCTTGCTGGTATTTTGAACCAATACTGTCCTGCTGTAATTTTATGGTCTTAAGGTTATCTTTATCTTTACTATTTGCAAAGCAAATTTAGTTCCCTCCCACAAATCCTAATACCATCAAAGTATTTATCAGAATTACTCTTCTCTGATTAATATCACATCAGTAGCCAATGGTTGTGCCAGTGGAAATGTTTTTCGCTCTTTACCCTAGGCCTTGCAAATAGATACTTATTATCAAAAAGCCCAAACCAGCAAAAAGTCCTGAGAGTGAAAGAAGAGGAGACTCTTTCTAATGTTAAAGGAGAACATTAGAAAGAATTATGTTTTAGATTACGTTTTAAAGGTAAAATCAAATGGCTATTTTAAGGATATTTTTTAGTAAAAACCTACATATGGCCTCTACTGCTGTATGGATTTTCATTGCATTTAACAGGTTAAAAAAAACATGTTTCTCTGTTGAAGCGAGTGTGTAGATTAGTTGAGTGCTATGACAGTTGCTGGGACTTAAATCGTGATGTTAACTTTGGACATTGGGGAGCAATGACCAGATCTTACATGTCACAGCTGCTAAATCCCTACACACCCTCTCGTTCCCTTAGATCAGCTGACCAGTTGTTACTGAGGGTGCCAAAGACAAAATGCAATCTCAGAGGGAACGGTGCTTTTTCTGTGGCGGCTCCCAAGCCGTGGAATGACCTTCCCTTATTAGACAGGTATTAGACAGGTATTAGACAGGCCTCTTCTCTTTCTGATTTTAAATTTCTTCTTAAGACCAATTTCTTTCTTTGGTTTTTGACAAAATCTGAGATGCTGACTTTGTGTTACTATGTTACTTTTTGCTATTTTATTACTGCTTTTTTTATTTTATACTACTTTCATATACTATTTTATTTATTGTTTTATGATTTACAATTTGTATTTTATGATTTGTTGATCTGTTATATCGTTGCATCATTTTATTGATTATAGTTGTCAACATTTTTTCATTTTTTCTTCTTTGTGTACATAATAGCATATTTTAGTTTAGATTCACTTGTATAATCAACAGTTTTCATGTGAAATAATTTGGACTTGTAGCTGAATGATTGTGATGAATTTATTCCAATTGGGTGCAACTGTTTGACCGATATTTGAGGTTGTTTTTCAGTTTTTTTTTTTTTTGTCCCAACACAGTTGGGTGTATGTTCACAGAACAATACATGACAGGCGAATATCATTTGATTAAATAACATGTCTTATGTTATAATGCCCAACATCTCCACTGGGATGGGTATGAATATATTATTTTATTCCTATTTTATTTACCTATGTAACCTCTTTACTCTAGATTCATTCTTAAAAGTTTCAGTATCTATTGCCGACTAAAAAATAAAACTAAACTCCATCACTATCGATGAAATGGCTGGCTAAGTGCAAGGTTTGCATTTGAATGATTATAGTGTTTTTCCTGAGTGACTTAGAGTATCTTACAGCTACACTGGATTCAAAGAAAGGGGTGAAGTGTTATGACATTTCAGAAAGAAAAAAAAACAGATCTCCACAGAGTATAGAGAAGTAGAACATGCAGAAAAACAAGCATAAATGACGATTTCCCTAAATCCACCTTTATTCCAATCATGTCAGCGTACCTTTCATATTAGATTTACCCTGCTGTCATATATTGTGCTACATCTACTGGCTGGACCACAAAAAACAGAAAGAAACAGGATTGTGAGTCTCTCCAAACCAAGAGGTGTACCTCAGTTTGACACAGGCTTTATCCATGGTTCATTTACACCTGGAGGAAGCAGCAAGATGTTTCAATTTAATTCTTACCTAGTATTTCTTTTCCAGTGATCTATGCCTAAACTCAGTTTATTAAATCAGGTAAGCATCTTACAGTATTTTTTGGATCATGAATTTTAAGTTAAAAAAACATGAAAAAATGCCTAATTTAAATATTTGAAGTGTAGCTGAGTGAAAAACGTGTGGACATGTCTGACACCTCTATTTATGCAGTTCAAAAAATCATCCTTTTAATGACATTGATTAAAACTGCTGCTGACTGGCTTATATGGGGGAATTACAGCACCTCCTGTCAGACTGATAATTGATTTTGGATGCCATCATGCTGGAATATGCAGAAAAACAGCCTATCTATAAGAGAGCAGATGAGTAACAGTGAGATAAACACAGATCACAGGGTAATGCGATCTATAGGGTTACTGTTCCGTTAAACTATATTCAGAAAAGGACACACTGATGTTTTGTTTTGTATACTAAGTAAGACTGTTGAAGAATCACATAGGGTTTTGTAAAGCCACTGTAGATGTCTTTACAAAGTGATGGGAAATATGTAAAATTTAGACCTTTGATAGTATTTGTGTTTACCCACAAACTAAGATTTCTTTTCACATAATGATATTGAAATTGGGGTTTTTTCCTGTTGATTCAGAATACTGGACTGCTCATCCTGATGAGATTGCTTTGTCTGTTGGTTTTCTATTTGTCTGTTTGGACTATTTTCTCAGTATTCAGTTTTCTTTTGATCTTGCTTCAGGTATATTCATTTTTCTGAACTCATTATTGTTTGGGATTTTCAGTTATTAGATCATTTCTTAGCTTTTTAGTTTATTCTCATGTTCTATTTTTACATTTGGTGTTATTCCTTTATGGTTTTTGTTTGAGTTTT
>JAUZNJ010091240.1:0-22454 GCA_034780135.1 Jordanella pulchra | reverse complement strand
CTCGCAAAGGTTCAGCGGTTCGCCTCCATTTACAGTTTAAATCTAAAATACTCCCACACTGCTGCAGTTACGTTCGGCATTGAAACCTATTCCATTTCGAGCTTCTCCCCAAGTAAGAGATAGTTTCTTTACCTTGCTAACTCCTCACTGGGCTGCAAAGCTGCAGAAGTACAAAATGATGCACGCGCCTCATTTTTGAGGAAGGGAGGGGTCAGTGCTTCTCAACCCAGGTGCTAGTTAGCACAATAGAAAGAGAAAAATACAGACAGAAACGATATAGCCGATAAATTAAATGACGTCGATAGTTTTTATTTATTTTGCGATTAATTGATTTATCGTTTATCGCGACAGGCCTACACATCACGCCTCACTGATCAGAGAAGGTGGGATTTTCCTTGCAGGCACAGCACGGTTTAGATAGGCGCTTCAAGTAGGGAGCCTCACTCGTTTTTCACAGGTGAGGGAGGGGCTGCTGCTCAGACTGCAGAACTCAAAAGGATTACTCTGAGGCAGTAATAGGTGAAATACCACTTTCTGCATGCTTTTGATGAAGGATTATCTTTAGAAATTTGAATTTGCATGATGCAGTCCCTTTAAAACAATCTAGTTTGTGCAGAAGGAATAAAAATATAACATTAAGTGTAAAATGTGTTTTTCTACAGTTTTCCTCAATGAAATAAATTTGTTCCAAAAGCTTGTTTTTTATTGTTTAAGATGTTGAGAGGAAAAAAGTTTTTCTTTATTTTTACAGAAATTTTCGCTTTGATAAACTCTAAATCTGTTAGATATTAATAAGAAGACTGCTGTAACTCACTACGTCGAGGTGAGTGAACCACAGGGTCTGAATGGGCAGGGCTGGAACGTGTGGACTCCTCCGCTCTACAGGTGTGGGAGTGGCTCGTCGCGGAGGAACTGTGAGGAACAGGAAGACACGCTGAGCAGCCTCCCACCGGCGCGCCGCCCCACGACACACACATCTCTGATGCGCTAAAAAAAAAAATAACAAGGCAAGGCCACAGAACACACAGACACAAGCAGCACAAACAAGACAGGCAAACAAACATCCACCGTGTCACAAAACCCAAGCTCAAACCTCCACATTCTGAAGGTTAACACCTCATTCCACTCATTTCACAATCACATATATTTCAGTCTCTGATCTGAAACCGTGTAGAAACACGAATGTCTCAGTTTGCTGTAATATATGGAACTGTTATTTCATTCAAATGATATTCAACACATTAAAAAAGACTTTCTTTAACAGCAAACACAGTTAAGCTAAAGTGTAGTTTAAATTGCTTTGAGTAGCAGATGGGTAAAGTGAAAAGAGAAAATGAATTCACAGCGTAGGAAACCCTTTTAATTTATTTAAGCTCACTCATCACCTACACAAAGCAGAAACAAAGTATGGAAAGAGACTATTTGAAAGTCTCTAATCAATTTTTATGTAAGACCCAAATATTCTCACAAGATAAAACCCAATCTAACTGACTATAAAGTATGCACTATATAGATGTAAATGTGCATTAGGCCATAATTTAATATTCTACAACTGTTAAAAATGAGAATAAAATTAATCTATCAGTATCAAATACTAGTTGTTTTTATTGCATATTAAATCTAGTAATATTGCTTTTAGTTTATCTTTACAACAAAAACTTTCATACACAACTGGTGTCTCAGAGTGGCAAGTTTCTGGCAGAAATAAAATGCTTTACTCTTATCTATGTGGACTTGCTTTAATTTATTTAGAGTGTGTGATAAGAGCCTAAAGAGGATGTCACAGAATGGCTTTCTGTCTTATCGATTGAAAAAGCAAACTTCTAGAGGCCTTTTGGTAAAACATAAAACATTAATACCATTGTATAATGTTGTAACCTTTGTTGGGTTTAATCTTTTTGAGAAATATGTCCGAGTAAAAAAACTCCTGCACAATGAAAGGACACAAGTTACTGTGTTTCTTTGTCATGTGATACAAAACTCACACATTCCCAAAACTCACAACATGCAAACATGCAAACACCGACTGTTGCTGTTTAAACACAAAACTAAAAAAAAACACCCTGGAAAGAAATACAGGTGACTCTATCCTGAAGAGGATAGTGTTTAATTAAGTATGTTTTAATTACTGACAGAATATTGAGTTGATTTGAGGTAAAGTTCACAAAGTTAGAGGTAGTCCTGTTTCAATATTCTGCTCTCATGTACCGCAGACAATATTTGCTACCTCTGTTCTTTACAGTTTGTTTCTTTACAGTTAGTCTTCTCTAAACATATTCCTCTTCTTCTCACTGTGGTCCAATACGTTGTACAATCTTTGCCTCAACTGATTATAAGAGATTTCTTCTCCAGACGGCTTTTGGTTTAATCTGCTTGTTTCTGGCTGAACATCTCACTTGGTTGTGAGGGGCTTTTACTTTAGTCCTGAGTTTATCTGAATACATTTAAACGTATCTTTGGCTGCAGTCTGGATTAAATGGCCTAAACTTGGAACTCTGGAGAAACTCCAGAGAGACCATGACCTCAAACCTTTTAAAAGATGTTTCGACTGTCACTATCAATAAATAAACTTGTTTAAATAAACTATGTTTTATGTTATCCCCAGTGGAGCTGTCAAGCATCAAAGCAGAGTTATGACTGGACAAAAAAATGGCTAAGAAGAATTAAGCATTGAAGTTTTTTTAATTAATTCACCTGTCAGAGAGGAAGTTGTCTGGGAGAGGAAGAGAAGAAGCCTCATCTGAGGAAAGATGAAGACAAATTATAAATCCAAGTGAATCTAAAAATGTAAACCATGTTTAAATCAAAGCAGTGTGGAAAATAGAGGATAGCTAATCAGCTACGGTATAGCTCTGCACTACTTTCCATGTAGATAGAAAATACCAAAAAAAGGGGATCTTCTCTAAAAAACGAGACGATTCTTTAACTGAATCATTGAAACGATAGAAACCTTGACATATCTTCTGTGGGCTGGCGAGTATCTTTTGAATCTCGTTCAGCCAGGCAACCTTGACCTCCACAGTGGGAGCCTTGGACAGACAGCACATACAAAAACTTTTACACTGATATTATATGCAATTAGATATATAATGTCATCAAAAAACAAACAAACTCATACCTGAACTATGTATACAACTTCTCTGCCACTGTAGCAGATTTCAAATTTCCTTACATCTCCTTTCAAGGTTTCTGTGATCGTCACTGCACTCATCTAGAGAACAAGTGATGCTTTTATGTTACCATATAACATTATGGGTGAGATTTTAGTGCACTAGTAGCTATTATAAAGGTCATTTAAAAAAAATGAATGTGCCATTAAAACTGCAGTGCTGCTTCTATTAGAAACCAGCCAACTACTTCATGAGTGTTGATGAACAATAAGGACTTTATGTCTAAAACTCTCATCATTCTGCTATACTTCTCATTAGTGTTTGCTAAACGTCACTCATGCTATGAGCATCATTTATAGTATTCTAGAAGAAAAACCACACAGAAGCACTGCTTGATATCATCTGACTGCATCCAGAAGTATCAACAAGTTAAGCTCTTTACTCTGAGGCAGGATTTGAAGCTGTAGAAGATATCATGGCTGTCCTCCTCTCGTCGCTTGCAGAACAGCAGAGCGTGCTCGTAGAGGAAGAGATGTCGCTGCATAGGTTTGAACCTAGCCAGCTCCTTCATTCGCACCGCTGCCCGTTTGTGGCTGATCCACACGCTGAAGCTCCCCTGCAGTATAATGCGTCCCAGCTGGCTAATGTCACCCTGAAACCCAAGACAACAGCGTAAGCTAGAACCGTCCTAAGATCAGGAAGAGTATCATTGAAAAGGTCTTTTTGTTTGCACAATATATATTTAAAGAGAAGGCAGGAGTACACAATCAATCCTATGCACTCAGTTCAATTAAGGGGTTTGATGCTACCGGGTATCCAGTGATGGCTATCTGATGCATGGAGTCATTGACAGACTTCAGCAGCTCCAACATGGAGTCAAGAGCCTCCTGGAGCTCACAGCGGTACTGATCCTCCACACAGTGTTTCAAAAGCTCCTGAGCAAAGACAGTTGGGAAGAAAACAGCAGCTTCTGTTTAATCTTGAGCATTGATTCCCAGGGTTGGGGTCATGACTCCACTTTGGGTCCTAATCTACCTGCATGGGGTCTGAAAAATTAAACAAAACAGTAAATATCCATGTTAAAGTGCTTAAAGATAAGAAAGCATCACTTAAAAGTGGACATAACGGACCATTTTGGTTTTTGATGCTGTTTCTAATGTAATTTTGGTATGCGGTGAATTGATTTTTTTTTTAAACATCTATATACTCATACAATACAGTAGGGTCCTTTTTATCTACTTTTTATTCTTTTGACGTTTTATGTGATCTGGACTACGAGTCTGTAATAAATCTTAATCTGTAAATCAGCAAATCATCAGGATAAACTCTCTCTTTCCTTTTGTACGGCTGTGCCTGTTAATAAATGTTTCCAAGAGTCTCTGTCTACGGAGGACCAAGAGAGTCAGTGAAAAAGGAAAACAGCCATTTCAAAATCAACATTAAAAGGATACAATAAGAAATCCAGTTTGAATTGCCTCTCTTTATTTTATGTTTTAAAATTTAATTTTAAAGCGTAAGATGTATTTATTAATCCATCATTAAATTCTGCAATTTGAAAAGTTTATTTTCAAGCCCTATTTCTAAATGAAGATTTAAAAAACATAAATCATTCATCTGATTATAAATACCTTTTCTAAATACACATTTAAAAAGGTTATACCTTATTCCATTTTCTTTATAACCGTGCCTTTAAAAACCCTTTTTGCAGTTGTTTTCTTTTTACTTGACCCTCTCCATTACCATTTCTGTGACCCATCTGGTCCCAGAGCACACTGGAAACCAGTTAAACTCTCTCATTGGTTAGACTGCCAGATTAAAAATACATTTTTAAATTGCAGTATTTAATTATGAATACAACTTAAAATCAATCTTTAATTATTTCATTTTTAAATGTGTACTTACAAAACGCTTTTAAAATTGGATTTTTTTATGTTAAGTCTGAAATGGCTGTTTATATTTCTTAGTGACTTCCAGGTCCTCCTTATGTGTCCTTTATATTATGATGCAAGCATGTGAATAACAACTCATGTGCAAAATAAATATTTTATAGGGATTTTAAAAAGCTGCTGTTGTCCCTGATGTGCAGGGATAAAGACCAGGAAATTCTACTGAACAATGAGAAACTAATAAACCATAGAAACTACACATTAGAATTCAGCTTTTTTTTTTTTTGTTGAAAAGGGATTTACAGACTTCTCATCCTTTTGGGTCGGAAAAAAAAAACGATTCACGCGTAACTACACGTAACTGGTCTGCACCACAATCAACAGCTAATTTCTTGCAGCATCTCTGATTTTAAATTATCACAAATAAAACAACCTTATGTGGTTATATTCATTAAAACCTTTTCGATTTCATGGAAAAATTGCAACCTTTTTACTAAGCTGATAAAAGCTTTATCACAATCTTGCCAAAAAAAATACTTTTCTTTAGCAGAAACTTCAAAAATACCATATAAAGCTGAGATTTTATTTTCTAATCCATGTCAAAGACAACCCGGCAGGACTGCCAAACCTTAAGCAGCAGCTGGTACTTAGTTAGGCGCTGGATCGGTTTCAGAAGGTAAGAATCCAGGCCCAACTTGTGGTCCAGCTTTTTCTGGCACTCCTGTAAAGAGTTATAGCAACAAAAAATGAGACAAAGTTTTGTGACAAAAAAAGCTATTAAATTAGAGAATTTGATTCAGTATGCCGTATTTAACTACCTGGAAAAAGGGTGAATCAGAACACTGTCTCCAAAGCAGCTCAGAACAAGGCTTGTTTTGGCAGTAACGCTCATACACCTGGAATTTGTCTTTCTACTCAAACACACATAAGGGTCCACTTAGCATATGCTTCTTAGCATCAGCTTGGATGCAGTCTTCGTGTTCCTGGTCACTCACCCGCTGCAGAAAGCAGGCCCCAACCCTCTCTGGGTTTTCCAGGCAACCCTGGAGATCTCGGAGGAAGATCCTAAACAGAGAAGCCGAGACAGGAAAAAAAAAAAGGAAACAAAGGCTGGCTGAGAACCAAACGACCGGAAAGGGAGGACAAGTCCTTAGGAGCTGGTGAGCTCTGGGTGCATGCAGGCTTGCCTGCTGTGGAACTGATAAATCTCAGGCATGTTGCCAAATAGAACGTCTTTCTGGCTGCGGAGCGCCGAGGGAAGAAGATAAGACATGGAGGGATCCTCCATTTCTGCCCTGTAACCCTAATACATCAGACAAAAAGATCAGGCCAAGCAAATGGAAAAAAAAATCAAGAATAAGAAATATCAATCCTTTTTTATCTGTTTTTCTTTGAAGTGCTTTACCAAAATAATCCAAACTCACCAGAAGAACAGAGAGCAGCTCATCAACATAGATCCTCTCTGTGGCTATCAGTTCCTTCATAACGTGCCTAAAGCAGTGTTAATTATCATAAATTATTAATACAGAAATCATACAAAATGGAATTTATTACTCTAAAGGCCCCTTAGAATAAGCTTACATAGCTCTGAGGTGGCAGAGGTCACTTACCTGGTGACCTGTTCTGGATTATCTTCTGCCTCTGAATCGGTTTCAGAGTTGGGACCATACAGGCAGCTGCGGTTACCTTGGTAGTCATGCATCACCTCAATCTGACAAAGCAGGCATTAAATATGCCAGTTAGAGATACAGCACCTGAGCTGCAGTGTGTCTTAACACTTATTGGCACCCAGTTCATACTGGAAAAGAGCTATTTATTCACTTATCCTTTTAAAATGGCATAATTTTATTTTGCTCAAAGAAGGACATTTCTGTTTTAGATCTGAGAACAAAGTAACCACCTACAAAGTGTAATGTCTGGTAAACTTGATGTGCAGATTTCGCTTTGCTGGTAGAGTTTGGTTCCGTTTGGTTCATTATAATAACTCAAGTGAAAATTGATTTGTAACACACATCATAAAAAAAGAACGCAATCACAAAAAAAATCACACAACAACTCCCCAACGGTTACACGCTAAGTATAATACAGCATACGGCCATATTCAGGCAGTTTGTGTTTTCATTTGAAATCAAACAAGAAAACAATAAGAAAATGCACAAGTTTTTTTTTTTTATTAAACCAAAATGAGAAAACAGATATCCATTATCTCATTTTGTTTCGCAAACTAAACCCAGAAAAACAAATAACGAGCTTCAGATTTCCTTTTTTTTAATGAGTCAAATAAAACTTCTCTTTCCCAAGAAAACTGAAGGACAAAAAAACATTTTCTACAACACAGTTTTGGAATGTTTCTTTTCTTGGAATGTTTTTTGTATAAAATGCTCAGACAAAATAAAAATGAATATATAAGGTTTCCCGTAAGTAACAATGAAATCAGTTTTATGCCATTTTGGATTGTGTACAAACTATGTTGTAAGAGGGGCAGAGAGAAGTCAGGCTATTTACCAAAAACATGATCATCAAAAGTGAGCCCTTGAGCTCTCATTATTTGTTTGTTTTCTACTTTGTTTTCTGCAAAAAAAATCCGAAAGAGGTTGATATCTGTTTTCTTCTTTATCTTTTTCCTTTGTAATCCCTTTTGGTTTAATACACAAACAAAAAAAAAATACAGATGTGTTTTTTTTGTTTTTTTTTAATTTTTGGTCCCAAACAAAAAAAAAGTGCCAGAATATACATGGATCTACAACTTACAAGTTTAAGAAAAAAAACCTTATTGCTATTAATGCATCGTAGCAGATGGTAACTAAAAGCATTGCACATAGTGCATTTAAAGTACATAATCCTCATAGAATAACAGGAACATCTAAGAGATCATTGAACCATAGTTCACAAAGACAGGTGCCTTAGTCTGGAGAGTGAGTCAGCAGAATGAAGGGTACCCTGGTCTTCTGTGTTATTATCTGAGGCATCCTAAAGCTGCAGCCACAGGAAAGGAGGTCAAATCCACTAAGAAGTGGATGTTTAAAACAACTGAAAATAGAATTAGCCTGACTTCTTACTCTCTTATATAGGCATGTTAGAGCTTGGCTTGCTGCTCTCCATCATTTCCATTGCTTGAGGAGTTTCATCATCCTTTTGTTACTAAACAAGGTAAGAAAGGCAAACTGAGCCACACAACGATAAGAGAGAACAGATGTCATAAGACATTGATAAAATAAAGTTATATTAGGTTAAAAACTCAAAAGGACTTCATTTGATTATAAAGAAAAGATGCTTCTGGACCATCTTAGTCTCTGCATCTGTATTTGATTCACAGCTCAGCTGTTTGTTAATTCATACATTACCCAACAGAAACAAAATGATATCCATCAGTACTTAAAGGTTCATTACTGATCAATTCTAAAGAGAAATATAAATTAGAGCTTCAGTGTTTTGAGGAGATCGTTTAGGGTTGCCAATTTTCATGTAATTTATTATATTAGTTAACAATTAAAAGAAAAATCTACTAACAAAAAAAATGTGTTAGATATAAAAAAAAAATCCTGTGTGAAATTGGCTGCAGCAGTTTCTTTTTTTCTGCATTTTTTACTAATGGAAATATTCCAGGCTGTTTTAGATCTAGAAATATCATAAACAAAATAACTCACCTGTTTCTGAATTAATATGTTTAGAAATCTTTAGTTAAAAAGTAAAAAAAAATAAAATAAAAAATTCTGCTAACTATAGTATATAGTTGATGCAAACACACGTACCTTGCGTGGGCTGTTGTTTCTCCTGGCAGCTCTTTTGCCAGGAAGGAGGTCAAATGAGAACTTGGAGTTTAAGACGTTGAAGTCGACACCTGTTGGAAGAGCCGTACAGATAAACAGAGGAAATTATGACCAAATGATGAAGAATAAAATGGAAACATCTGCATTTAAAAAGGGGGGAAATGGGGTATTAAAGACATCTGCAACAATTCAGATCGGAATAAACTTCTTTGTATCAATTTCTCTTTTTGAAAAAAACTCATGGAAAAAAACAGGTACCATCAAATCTCTCAGCAGCTCCATATTTGAAAGGGTAGCTGACATGGTCTGTACCGTGTTTTGGTGAGAAGAGAGGTGACTTGCAGCGGAGTACGGTCTGATCCGGTTCAGGCCGAGGCGCCACCAGTTGTATGGGTCGAACCTGCACATCTGCCAGCTTCTTCAGACACTGCTCTCTGTTTCTAATCATGCACTGAACCGAGCTCAACTTGTCCTTCACCATAGTAATTTGGGACTGTGAAAAAGTGAAATAAAAGTGTGAAATCTCATAGCCTGTGAGAACTGCGACAGAGACGGCAGCACATCCGAATAGCTACCTGCAGCTGTGGTGTCAGTACAGCTTCGAACTCCAGGCTCAGGGTGTCCTGGCTGTTTTTTAGAACAGATGGCGCCCTCTCCTGGTGGCTGCTCAGGTACTGCAGGGCATCCTGAGCTCCCTCTTTGGTTTGGAACTTGTCCACCATTTGACTGGCGAGCAGATAGGCCCCCTCGTCACACCAACGAAGAGCCTACTCAAAAGAAAAGAGACAAACCTTTTAATGAACAAAGAAAATGTCCCAAATCTCAAACATAAAGGAACAAATAAAACATGTCAGGTTAGAGTTTTTTTCTTTTGATTTTGCCTTGTAATATCTTACTTCCTCAAGGCGCACCAGCAGGTCTCTTGTACGGGTGAGCGAAGCCCGCTTGGTGCGTATGGCAGTGCTGATGACATCACAGAGATGTCGTAGCTCATTGCAACGCTGGATGATGAGTGCCAGAGCGTAGTGGTGGTTAGCAGCCAGCTGGTGACCATGCAAGATCACAACCTGGGCGCGAGTCATCTCCTCCTGAGGTGCAAAAACACATGAAGGTTTTACTCCCCATGTCAGAATCTGAAAGTTATCACATGCTTAATTTAGATGTTCTCAATAAAGCGGAGGAGGCGAAGGTTCTGGTCGTTCGGGACATCACAGAGTTGGATGAATATGATTGAACTATCTGAGGATCGTTTGAGTAAAGGTGATATCACGACTCACTTTTACCACGTCACAAGTCACAGGTACTGATTCTTCTTCACTTATGAACACAACACCAACAACTGTTAGTGCCGATAACCTGGAGCTGAAAACATTCAGCTATACGGATTATAAAAGTCATGACATGGAAGAGAATGTGGATCCTGACAACAACTTCTTCAATGATATCCTTGATAATTGCTGCTACTATACAACGGATCAGTTCAACAGGACAATTCAGGTAGATCTTACGTTCTCAATCATACATTTCAACAGCAGAAGTTTATATGCTAACTTCAATAGTATCAAAGACTGTCTGAGCCAGTTTTAAACAGCCATTCAGCATCATAGCCATCTCTGAAACCTGGATCAGTCATGAGAAGGGGGTGACTCTGAACTGGAGGGTTATGAGTTCAATTATATCAACAGAGAAGGGAAACCTGGAGGTGGAGTAGCTGTGTATGTTGACAAAAACTTAAATATAGAAGAAAACATGACCAGAGTGACTAACGATGCGTTTGAATGTATAACAGTTGAAATATTTATGGAAAAGTCTAAAAATGTCATTGGTAGTTGCATATACAGAGCTCCTGGTTCCACTATGGAAATATTTAGAGAGTGGTTAGAGAACATACACAGTTGCAAGGTCTTTTTCATCTGTGGAGACTTTAATATTGATCTACTTAACTCAAGCAATCATAAACCTACTGAAGAGTTTATTAACTCCATGTACAGTTTGAGCTTTTTTCCCAGAACCACTAGACCCAGCAGGATCACATTGAACAGTGATACATTAATAGATAATATATTTACTAATATCTTAGATAATAATACGATGAGTAGATTAATAATTCTGCATATCAGTGATCATCTACCAGTCTTTGTTGTCAGCGACAATTTATGTCTAAAAAATAGGAATAAAATTACTCCTCAGTCTAAAAGACTAAGAACAGAGGAATCAATCACATCTTTCAAAGAGAATTTATTACTGGGAGTCTGTTTTAAAGGAAGATAATGTCGATATGGCTTATGAAAAATTTCTGAATAGTTTTAAATTATTATATGATAAAATTTGTCCATTAAAACTGTGCTCTCAAAAAAACAAATACCGGTACTCAGAAGCTCCACGGATCACTAAGGGTTTGCAAAATGCCTGCAAAAAAAAGAACAAACTATATAAAGATGTCCTAAAGCATAGATCTTTGGATGTAGAGAATAAATATAAAGTATACTGTATAAGAATAAACTAACTGAAACAGGATTACTACAGTAAATTATTGGATCGAAATAAGAAAAACATCAAAGGGATTTGGAATGTATTAAATAATAATATCAAGAAAAACTCAGGAAAAATTAGATTTCCACAGTTTTTTATAAATAATGATGACAATTTTGAAGACAGTAATGATGTTCATAATTTTAATACATTTTTTTTGGAAGTGTGGGACCAAAACTGGCAGAAAAAATCCCTGATCCTACAGTAAATGGAGCTCTGAATGAAACATTAATCAGCAGAAATCCTAACTCAATGTTTCTCACTGCAGTGAGGGAAAATGAAATTATAGATATTGTCAATAAATGTAAAGGCAAAAGGTTAACTGAATGTGATGGCATTGATATGATAATAATTAAGAAGGTAATTGAGGAAATCATTTAGCCACTGACTTACATCTGTAATCTGTCACTTCAATCGGGTACATTTCCAGAAAAGATGAAAATTTCCAAAGTTGTTCCACTTTACAAATCTAGGGATGGACACCATTTCACAAATTATAGGCCTGTTTCTCTACTTCCACAGTTTTCCCAAATTTTGGAGAAATTATTTGTGGGTAGATTAGAGACATTCACTAATAAACAAGCTGCTTTCTGAAAGTCAATATGGATTCAGATCACAAAGATCTACCACAATGGCGCTCATGGAATTGATAGAAGAAGTCACCTGCGCCTTAGATAACAAGAAATCTGCAGTTGGTGTATTTATCAAAAAAGCTTTTGACACAATAAATCATGAAATATTAATTAAGAAATTGGAGCGCTATGGCATCCGGGGAGTAGTTCTGCACTGGATTAAAAGTTATCTAAGTAAAAGGCAACAGTTTGTGCAAATGGATGACTGCCAGTCATCATGCTTGGACCGTGTTTGTGGTGTCCCCCAGGGGTCAGTACTGGGGCCAAAATTGTTTATTCTTTATATCAATGACATCTGTAAAGTTTATAAAATACTGAAATTTGTTTTGTTCGCAGATGATACCAATATCTTTTGTACAGGTGATAATTGGGATCAGCTTGTAGCTGATATCAACTTAGAATTATGTCAACTTAAGATATGGTTTGATATCAACAAATTATCTTTAAATTTGGATAAAACCAAGTTCATGTTGTTTGGAAACTGCAGGTCGGCCGGATGTGTGTGTGTAGGTATGCATATGTGTGTTCATATGTATATGTGTAGATGTAAATATATGTACAGTATATAACTGTGGGTGTATATATTTTTTTTCTTCTCTTGTGAATTTTGGATCAGAAACATTGATGTGAAACAGGAAGGTACTCTAATGTTACTTAAGTAAATTAGAGGGAGAAGGGGTATGAATAAGAAGTTTTACTTTTTCATATCCCCTTTTCAGACAACTTACAGTAATCAATAATCAGTATCAGACCTTAGGTTAAATATATGGTTTATTTAGTGAACATTTCTGCTTTGCTCATTTCTATTTATGTTCACAGGATTTTAATTGGTTTGGAACAAAAAATTTAATTCAATGTTTATCAATTTACTTCTTATGTGGTACTAGGTTGTTTGTAGTATTTCTGAAATTAATTTATTTATTATTGTTTGTTAATTTCTGAAATTAATGTATTTATTATTGTTTGTTAATTTCTGAAATTAATTTATTTAATATTATTTGTTAATTTTGTTAATTTTTTTGTCTGAAATAAATTAAATTTGTTCAATTATTCATTCATTCATACTTTGTTTTAGTTAAGAAAAAGGAAGTTTATTTGTTTTTGTTTTATTGTGCAAACGCTAACGCTCTATTAAGTCGACTGACAAATTTGTTGCTTAAAAAAACTCTCCAGTCTTGAAAAACAGACAGTGATCAAATCTGTACAATTGTAAAATTTAGGCCAAAACTGTCCTGTCCTATTTGCAAATTATCTGGCCCTCATATGCCTCATAAAGAAAGAGGCATATGTAGTAAATATTATAGAGATACACTTCAGCTTTAAGGTGAGTTGCGTCTATTTTGTGTGTTTCATGACCTGAGCACGTTTATCCAGACTGTCCAGGTCTTTAAGAAGCTGCTCTGTCTGAACAACTGTAGCTCCCACGGAAGCGATTTCCTTCTCCTGGGTATAGAGCCGCTCCAGCACCTCATCCATCTACGTTCAAACAGACAAACCACAGGAATGTAAATGGACAGGCTCAGCTTAAACTGACTTTTACGCCAGCGTTAACACAAACTCCAATCACCCCACCTGATGGAAGCTGGTTTCATAATGCAGCAGCTGGAGATATTGCTGCAGCTTCAGGTGATGTTTTTCAAAGAAACCATCAAATGCTTCCTCCATGTCTCTGAGCTGTGCCAGGAGCCTAAAAGACACACAAACCAACCGTCCTTCTCACACTAGAATGACAAAGGATGCACAGCTTCTAAGACCCCTTTTCACACGAATCCCACCTGTGAACAGTCTCCATGTCAGCTTGTATCTCCCTCTCTTCTGCAACGTCTCTTTTAGCAGCTTTGACTGTTTCCAGGTTTGACAGCAGCAGTCGTCCTTCTTTCAGCACCCCCCTGATATCATCCTGTAAGAAAATAATAACAATTAAGCTATTAAGGCAGCAAAACCATTCAAAGTTGGAAAAATGTTACTAAAAAAAGGGGAAAAAAACTGAAGTCACTAAGCATAGAAAATAGTATAATATTATTTAAAAGAGAGAGAAAAGGATGATCAGACAGTGAGGATGTGCTACCTTCATCTGTCTGTATCGATGTGTGTGGGAGTGAAGCAGGAACTCAATGGCATTAGCTTCATCTGGGAGTTCGCTCTCTGACAGTTCAGAGCCAAATCCCTGCAGCTGCTGGGCGATATCCTTCACTGTCACTGCGAAGGTCTCAATGGACTGCCGATGTAAACAAGCACAAACTTTCACCCAAATATGTTAAACAGATTTTAGAATTGAATAAAAACGACTCTGCGGCCGATTAACATCAGTTAGTGGTTTTTACCGATCGTAGAAGGACCCAGTCACTCTGACAATATTCCACCTTTGCAGTAAAATCCGACGCCAGGTGGTTTTCATCGATATAGCGCAGCAGGTCACCGACCGAGCGCAGCATCACCACCTGGAAGATGAGGAGCAAAAATAGGTTGGATAAGCTGAGTCACATTTATAGTCTGAAGATCCTAATATGAAGCAGAGTTTAGAAGACAAGCATGCAAAGAAACATGTGCAGGTTATCTTACTGGCATCTTTAGCAGGAAGTCATCCTGGCTGAAACGAAAGCCCAGATCTGTGCTGGAGGACGGACTCGGTGTGGAGCTTAACAAGCCGGTGGGGCGAAGTACCAACACCAAGTGCAGGTTGCCAGGAAAAGAAGTCTAAAAGAAGTCAATGGTAATTTGTTATTTCTTTCATCAACTCATGAAGTCTCTCCAAAACAGATTTAAAACCATCCTGCTATAAAAAAAAATCTTCAAAATAAATTTTAGATTTTGCACCTAAAAAGACAAATTTATTAAAAGCTTTAAAACTGTTAGTTTTGCCTGCTTCTCTCAGTTAGAATTAATGTCTGATTCAGGCATTAAAAGCAGGGCTGCGTACTTTAACTAATTGTATACATGGGCGGGTTAACGTTATAGAAATATGCTGAGATACTAGAAAGTTATAGAATCAGAACTGCTGATATCCTCTGCTGTATCCTTTCTACCTTTTGAAATCCTTTCAATCAGATGCCAGAGAAAGTTCCAGTTACCAGGTTTTATTTTAGCCTCTTTTATTTTTGCTGCCTGCTAACGGTGAGCTGACTATAATAAGGCTGCCACACGATTTCCTTGCTTGCATAAACTACATCTCTGATATAAACAATCATTGCATGGAGACTAAAGCCGGCTACCTGAGCAGACAGTAGATTTTAGTAACTGGGTAATCTTCTTATATAAGTTGAGATAAATCAGACATTTGATCAGGATGCCACCAGGGGAGTCCTCCTCAGAGGTGTCAAAATTATAGATTTTATCAATGCTGTCTGTTTTTTGTTTTTTTATTTAAAAGCATTTTTCAGATAATTGAAAGACCTTCAGAAAGTGTCTGTAAATCAATAATACTTTTTTTCTTTTTGGTGATGATTTTTTTTTTCCGTAAGTATATCTTGAAAGTAAGCTTTTTTGTTGTTGTTGTTTTTTTTTTAGCTTGACTAACTTAACAGATCCTGCACCAAAACTGCACCATAACAATACTATTAAAGTAAACTACGATCATTTTTCTGAAACATATATGATATATCAGCTCTCAACCAAACAGGAACTGATTTCTTTACTATATCAAATGTGAGTCATTATATAGTGGCATATTCTATACCTTTATGTTCCTTTTTTTATATGACATGCCATTAATAGGATGGAATGTGTGAAATATTTCCAGTTTTTTATCAAAAAGTTAAAAATAAAGGTTATATTTTTGAAGGAAAGGAGAAAACTGAACTCAAACAGTGGGATCATTAAGACCAAAGCTGAAATACAAACTGTATATTCTTTTTGGAAAAATAGTGATATTTTATGAGGAAAATAATTACATTAAATAGTCTTTCTGTTTTGCGACAAAATATGCTTTGTCTTACAGAGCCCCATGTGCTGCAGACTGAATATGTCTGGCCATATTTCAGGTTATGCATCCAGTATATTCTACACATAAAAGAAAACATACTTAATCTTGTAAAAAATAAAATAATGTATTTCAAGTATTATAGACTACAAGTATCACTGTCTGAGCTACAACAAGCATATATGTGTGGCAGATCTGGCAGACAGAAGAAAGAGTGAAGGAGTTCGACTCCTAACGCACATAAAGAGTGCAGAGCTCAACACAGAATCAGCAGCATTCAGTGTCAGTCTGGTGGATCTTTTAGCCTCTGTAGCATTTCAGCAGCTCTTCTTAATCACTCTCCTACTTATTGTCTCAGATGTAAAATATCAGTCAGAAAAACTTTAAGATATAGTAAGTAAAAGATTGTTCCACTTCTTGAAAGATACCAGTGTTTAACTCAGTATTGGTAATATAAATAATCATATAATATTAGAACATTTGTTTAAAAATGCAACATTACTGTTTTACCTCTACTCTAAATATATTTACATTTTTAGCTGTATTTCAATTCAGACACTCTATCTGTATGTTTAATTGCTGCAATATGAATGTATTTTACATTACAACACATAGAAGAGTGTACCTTTCAGAAAACAGAAATAAAACCAGGGTGTAAATCCAAAGAAGTTTACAATACTCAAAATGTTTCATGGAAATACCCTTTAGACTTAGCACACAAATTTTAATAGTGACTCAAGAGATTTGTGTGCAGAACTTCAACCATCTGATGACACTGAGCATCCTGGACTTCTTATGGTTTACAGTTTCTCCTTTCAACACGACATCAGTATCCCTGTGTCAAAACTCTCTTTAAGCAGCTTTAAGTAAAATTACAGCAACGAATTTATGGTGCACATATAAGACTGAAACTTTGTCTATTCTTCTTTTGAAGCTCTCATATATAAAATGAAGAACATCTAGACCAGTTCAGCAGACTGATATTTTCAGTCGATATTAGTGCTTTTTTTCTTGAATTGGCTGACACATGCAAGCGTTTCTTCCACATGTGTGCTGTATTCTTCATGGTGAACTACAAAAGGCTTTAGCTCTGTTGTTTTATGATGTTACTCTGTTGTGAAAGTTTCTACAACTTTATTCCTGACCCTGCAATTCCTTGTTCTACATATTATTTTTCTCTCATTAATGTTCTCTAGACTGCTGGCACACAGTTGTACTATATTTACCAATTAGGTGACCTCCAATGACAGATGTATGACAAGGGTGTGTATAAAATGCCACACTTTTAAGAGATTTACTAAAAAGCATGCTGTACATTTAAGCGTCTGCAACTTGAAACTTGGGAGGCTCCATAGAACCTCTACAATGGCTCTAAATAATGGTTTAAATGGTACAAAGAACCAACTGATTCAGTAATGTAATTCTCAGAAGCTTTAGTGTGTTTTTAAAGCAATGATAATAAAAAAATATCTCCTTTTTTTCGTTAACTTAAAAACATTGGGGTTGTTTGTACATCAAATGGTATCCTATGCATGCTCTTTATGAATCGTTTTAAGTTTTTCCTTATTGTAAAAACTAAAACTACAAATGAACTGTTAGTGTGTTTGAAATCACAAACAATTTCATCTATCAAATATTTTAATAAAAATACAATTTGCGTTTTATTTAGAAGTTATATAATATACAACTTTGGACTCAAAGCAAAATGGCTCTTCTGATTTTAAAGGTTGAGGACCCCTGCTTGAATGCAAAGCACTGAAGAGAAAGTCAGGTTTTACGTGTCACTCTAAACCTGAAAGCCAAATACGTTAAACCTAATAAAGTTCAAACTGTGAATTTGAATATTTGCTCGTACAGCAGCCATGATGATGTAACCATAAACTTGTAAGAAATATCAGCATTACATGGCTGTCACACTATACAACATGGGATAGACAGCAACATTTTCCATTTACTCTTCTCTCATTTAAGCTTGTTGTTCTGAACCTTCAGGTCCTCTCCAATACATTTGTCATTGTCCTGTCCTAAACCAAACAGACTTATTGACATTGAGCTGCGCTCTGCAGCCTCTAGGCGTGTTAAATATGTATTACATCTCAGACGCACATCACACCCTCTGTGTCGCAGTATAGGCCAGTTATTATCTCTCTTTGCTGCAGTAGCTATCCTTCACCGCCCACAATCCCCACCTCCCGGTGGAGCTTACCGCGGCCCGGCGCAGGCGGGGGAACCCCCACCGCATGTTGGATTCGGCCATGGCTCCCGGTTCCGTCCCGGTCCGGACCTTGTGTCTGGAGCTCTCCGCCGCAGCAAAGCAGTTGTACCTCCACTGCAGTGTCCGTGGGGCTGAGTCGCGCGCGCTCAGCAAGCAGACGTCCTCTGCTGCACCGGGATGTTCGGGATGCGCGGTGCTGCGCTCACCTGACGTCAAAACTAAAAGCAGCAATGTTGGTATTCAGCATGCAATGCCCCGACTGCTATTACTGCTGCGACCTGACGTGACTTAAAGCCAATGCGCTGAATTCACAGAAAGCTGTTACTGATAATAAAACTACCGCACCCAATTGTAATTATAATAATATAGAAATAAAAAAGTTAAATCACACTCTTCCATGAGTTTTCGTGCAATGTAAACAAAACTGAAAAGTAGCAATTGCAAAAAAAAAAAAAAAAAAAACATACATAAAATTACCTAAAAATATAAACAAGCAAATAAAAAAAGAAAAAGAATCTCTAGAAATTGTGAAACATTTCCAATAGAATCCGCTAGATGGCAGTAGATACACAACTCTGAATAGAATCTAATAGTGAACTGCCTACTGGTGTTAAAGGGTAAAAATATTTTAAAAAGGCTACTCAAATACTGAGAAACTGATCTACTTACTACCCATGATCATAACAACAAATGAATTAGTTTTCTGAGTTATAAAACTTAATAAATCAACCATTACAGTATGTAGAATGGGTTAAATTACAGCATTTTTTTTTTTTTCAGTCAACCTCCAAATGACACGACAGACTCAGCAGATGGAGAATAATATTTAATCAATAAGCCTTAAGTACAATAATATACCTTGTCTGTCAACGGTGTATATGTCTTTAAAAACAAGCTTGTTTTTACTAAGTGAAGTTACTCACAATGGATGGAATAGCTATAAATTTTACTCAAGTAAGAGTAGTGATATTAGTAGTGGTATTTTATCATGTTTCCTCAAGTAAAAGTAAAAAGTGAAATGCTGTAAAACTACTTCTAAAAGTTTTTCAAAAAAGCTACTCAAGTCAATGAAACTAATTACTATCAACTTCTGCTAATCAGATTAAAGGAGGAAAAAGGGCACATATAGCACATCCTCACCACTGTAAAGGGCATGTTATCACACCTTTGTACCTTTAACTGAAAGGTACATTGAAATGGTGGATTTTTAAGAATACTTATGCGAAAGGATGTTCTAGTTAAAGTTTAGCTAAGATTTTTGGGGAAATGAGAGTAAAGAACCTGTCTGGCCAATCTGAACAAGATATACGTACTGTTTGTAAAAGGCAAAACTGTCAAAAAGAAACAAAAAGAATGATACAGGACATTAAAACTTTACTTAAAGTTGGTTCAATAATACTTTGATTTAGATTAACCAAGCACAAATGCATGGCTCACTTTTTAGATTTCTATTAGCAGAAAATGGTAAAACCTTTATGCTGCTACACATACATGTTAACCAATTACTTTTAGCACCATATCAATAATGTGACAATCCTTGGTTTATTCCATTCTCTACGTCCAGCTTTACTTTTTACGATGGCATTTTTCTTAAGAACCCCCCTTTCCTTTTTTTTTTTTTTTTTTAAATAAACAATCTTTAAAGTATCCTGCTCATTCTTTCAATGGAAACTTGTCACGACTGTATTTCTTTTTCTGTGGTGTATTAAAGTGAAAAAACAAAACAAAGTAAAAACAAACCAATGCCAATCTGACCATTGGCCCTTTAGAGAGACAGTGTTGAAAAAGGCAGCTTACTCTGACATTTCTGTCAAGGCTCCTTCATCCATGCTGTAACGTGACTGGAAGCCGTTAATCTGCCTGCATCAGACAGACTTAATTACAGGGAATCCCCACATTGTCCCGCAGAAGACCCCAAAGTTTTCAGACTCACTTTGTACCTTTTTTTAAAGTTGATTATTTGTTTGTTTTTGTTTTTTTTTTATTCAGATGTTGGTTCTAACCCCATTACATCTATGGTAACACTTTGGCCATTTTTCCACCAACCACCATTAAGACAATTTGTCTTCAGTTGGTTGGATTTAACATTTTTATTAGCCTTCATTTGTCTTTTTTGACAATTCTGTAAACACTTGGAAGTCCTCCTAAAGAAATTCTGACTAACAATGTCCATAATTTCCTGCGCTACTAAAGCTAAAAATAACAGTTTTAAAAGTTATTATTAAACTCAAACAATAAATAAGAACATTTTTCTACAAGCAGGTTAGCAGAATCATGATCTCTCGTTGACAAACACCTTAAATGATTTACTGTTTAAATCATATATGTTTTTTTTTTGTTGTTGTTGTTTCTTATTTGATTTTTGACTTTTGCAGTGAAGCAGCAGATGGATTATCAGCCTACTATGACCACAGCCATGTGGTGACTGTGGGATTGGCTGCGTGGCACTTCTAAACCCTTTGTAGCCCAAAATACGCTGTGGGCTGATTGCTTAACAGGATTATGAAGGAGGCAACGACAGCCATGATGGAGCTGTTAACTCTGAAACAGATACAGCAAGAAGATGATATATAAAGGGACACCAACTGTCATTGGCCAGACCCTCAACTCTCCTTGACTCACGCTAACGCTCAACAACCAGAGGTAAGTTATCCGTACAGTAGGAATACTTATAATTCATGCTATATTTATTAGGATGGAGAGATCTAAAAATGTTACAGTTGATGATATGATTCAAAAGTGTCAATACTTAAAGATTAGACTAATACAGCTGAAACTTTTGGAAATTCCTAAATTCTTAGCCTGATAGGTTTGTAAAATTACAAATAACTGCATGTATTCATGTTGCTTTTGAACTCTGTTAAATATACGGCAAATTTATTGTCTTGGTAACATTTGTGTGTGCTATATTAATATGTCTGGATTGGAATAAACAGTCACCATCTGTTTTTTGGGGTCTTTGAATGCAGCAAAGCCAAAGCAGATCAATTTTAACAAAATAGATTTAGGTATTTTTTATCTATTTTATAATATTGGATCCCATGATGCTTATTGGTAAACATTAGTATGAAATACAGAATTTGTAAGAGTCATTGAGAACAGATATTTCTGTGGTCTAACAAGGGTCAGAGTTGTTGTTTGCAACTAAGTGAGTCATTTATAATACCTTCTACAACTGATTACCAAAGTTATTTCTTTTATTACAATTATAACCAAATACATCCCATATCTACAGCTCAAACAGAGAGTATTTCTTATTCAAAATATTATTTGTTGAAAACAGTCTACATGTACAAGGAGGTTTAGCATCATTCACATCAACCACAGTGGAGTTTTATTCTTTTTCTGCTTCTCTGCTGTTCAGCCAGAAATGATAATACTAACCTCTGCTCTACAATCCATCATAGTGTAGATTAGACCATCATTTTTGAGATAATTCATACATTCTATATATATTAACAGTGTTAACATTGAATTTCATAGGTATACCTCAACAATTACAACATTTATTGATCTTTTTTTATAATTTCTAAGGTTTGTAAGTAGAAATGATCTGGTCATTATCAGAATTTAAAATGGTTTTAATCTAATGAAGATTGAAAAGAAGTACACGCTACATATCCAAGTGTGGGACTATTCATTAAGTGTAGATGATGCCAAAAGGTTGTGGAAGTTTTGAAACACCCCTTAAACCCAACATGTGTATGCATAAAATACTGAGAAAATATTTATTAAACACACAGAATACTGAAGTTTAAAGGGGTTTAGATTCTTTGTACCATAACAGTAGAATAGTAAAAGCTAATTTTAACATATCTTAACATATACCCACATTGGAAGAAACAAAAAACAAATTAAACATTTGTTTTTTATTATGTTCTCTCTCAGCTTTACTTCTAAAGCTAATTTGTCCAAAAATACAAACAGGTGATGCACACCTAAAGCCAGGGTTATATCCTAATATAGGAGCAGCTCTTTCATTATGAGACACCAGACTGTTCTGAATGTAAACCTTTTCCACGTAGCCTTTGATGCTGGTGGGTATGTTTACTGGACTGAGGCCAGCTGGCTGAAAGAATTACAGCTCTGGCCTTTAACACCAGTGGCGTAATCCTATCGCAAAAGATTAACCTTCTGTGGACCCTGAAAAGAAATATCACTAAAGCTGCCAAAAAGCTGTCAGAGGGCACAGAATCAGTGTCTTAATCACTGTTGTATGACCATCTGGGTGACCCTAGCACAACTTTAATCACCTTTTTTTCTCTTCCTCTCTAACAGAAAACTTTGAGACATCTTCCAAAAATGGCAAAGTAAGTTTTTCTTTCTTTCTTTCTTTCTTTCTTTCTTTCTTTCTTTCTTTCTTTCTTTCTTTCTTTCTTTCTTTCTTTCT
>JAUZNJ010091229.1:11135-22455 GCA_034780135.1 Jordanella pulchra | reverse complement strand
TCCATCCATCCATCCATCCATCCATCCATCCATCCATCCATCCATTATCCATCCATCCATCCATCCATCCATCCATCTATCATCCATCCATCCATCCATCCATCCATCATCCTTTCTTCCTCTATCGCAGGTATTGAGGTCAAGTTTAAGAACATGGTGTATCCAGTCATTCTGGCTCCAGGATTCCTCCCTGAGTTGAACTCAGTGACTCACACTGAGGATGGTGAGAACAAACTTCTCAACAACTTTACTACAAAAACTCCTGAAGGACCAAACATTGCTAACATGACAGATGTGGTTCATTTCCGCTCTAAAACTCTCTCTGGCCTCAGGTATCGTGTTCGGAGCAGCATGCACTCTCAGCCACATGGGGGATGTGCTGAAGGAGGCAGTGCAGAGTCTTCCTCCACATCAGACCGAAGTCTTCAAGGCAGTCCTGGAGCAGCTGCAATGGTTTGCAGGACGGCAGATCCGTAATGTTGCTGTGAGTCAGAGTCTAAAGACTTGTTCAATATCACAATGTTCACATAGGAGTACGGGGCCTAAAGGTGGTAACCCTGACGCTAAGGTGGCCTTTCCAGGAACGCACTGAGGAGAGCAGCTGCTCTAAGGGTTGGAGGATGAAGGAAACACTTTGCTCAGATCTTCCCTGCTGCAGCCAAAGTTTGGAGCTGAATCTTGTTACTGATTGTTTTTTTGTGTTTTCAGGCTGTTGGAGGAAACATCATGACAGCAAGTCCAATATCAGACCTCAACCCGGTTTTTATGGCAGCAGGCTGTAAACTCACCCTGATGGACAAAGGTAGAGCGGTTTCCTGTCTCCGTCTGAGGTCTGGCCTCCAGTTCTCACAGCTGTGAATCTAAGTGCAGCCGTGACATTTAAACAGACAGAAGAAACCCACCAAGGTCACAGCGTCTCTGTCTGAACTGTTACATAAGTTTTCATCAGAAATTGTGCAATAGAAGTTTTCATGTTTTCTGACCAGTTAAGCCTGTGAGCTCCAGGTAAAAGTTCATCAGTAATTCAGTTAGACTTCAGGTCCGGATCTCTGCAGATGATTAACTGTAAACAAACATCCATAGCTGTAGATACAGACAGAGGATCTGACAGGGAGCCAAGCAGCAGGTGCTCCAGATTAACTGATGCTCCTCACTGTCAGCTCCTCCATGGAGCAGGAGATCTGTCGCTTTGACACTCAGGTGGGATTCAACTAAACTATCGAGTTGGAAGAAGATTAGCAAGAAATATTAGGAGAACATCTCAGATCGCTGCCAAGCTTCCCAGGAGACCTTCAACAATCTCATACCATCCGGTAGAACTGGTGTTCGCTGGAGAGATTTAGGCTGGTTAGCAGCTAAGGGACCATTGGGTGGAACACAAACTCCTCCAGAACCAGACTGCAAACCGTTCTTTGTGTTTGTGAACAAATAAAACTGTCTCATTTCTTTTTCCATCATCATTCTGACCTTTTGCTTCTCCTCCTACTAGATGGCAGTCGGGAGGTTCAGATGGACGACGGCTTTTTCACAGGTTACAGGAAGACGGCTGTAAGACCTCAGGAGATCCTGCTCTCTGTGCAGGTTCCTTACAGCAAGAAGGTGGGTCTACCATCACCGCCCAGACCCTGCCCAGGATCTATCAACAAACCAACAACATCCACCCATACCCGACACCTCCACCTACCACCGACACCTTCAACCTCCAGCCATGACCGACACCTTCAACCTCCAGCCATGAACGACACCTTCAACCTCCACCCATGACAGACACCTTCAACCTCCAGCCATGACAGACACCTTCAACCTCCACCCATGACAGACACCTTCAACCTCCAGCCATGAACGACACCTTCAACCTCCAGCCATGACAGACACCTTCAACCTCCACCCATGACAGACACCTTCAACCTCCAGCCATGACAGACACCTTCAACCTCCACCCATGACAGACACCTTCAACCTCCACCTACCACCGACACCTTCAACCTCCACCCATGACAGACACCTTCAACCTCCACCCATGACAGACACCTTCAACCTCCACCCATAACCTGCACCCATGACCGTCACTATTTCTTCTCATCCACCAAATAACTCTTTCTGTATCAAACCATCAGTCTCTCTCTTCACAGTGTCAGTTTGTCTCAGCCTTCAAACAGTCCCCCCGCCGTGAAGATGACATCAGCATTGTCACCGCAGCCATGAGCGTCACCTTCCCTCCAGGAAGTGATGTCGTTAAAGACCTGAGGCTGAGCTTTGGTGGCATGGCGCCAGTGACGGTACTGGCCAAAAAGACGGCCAACCGATTGCTGGACAGGTAAAAACTCAAGAGTACAGATGAACTGTTAGAGGAGGACTGGATATAAGTATTTGCTGGGTCCTGCAGGCAGTGGGGGGAGGAGCTTCTTCAGGATGCTTGCTGCTCATTGGCTGAGGAGATGAGCCTTGATCCCTCTGCACCTGGTGGCATGGCGGCATACCGGCAAACCCTGACACTAAGCCTTTTCTACAAGTTCTACCTGACAGTTCTGCAGAGGCTCAGATTGCAGGTTGGTCTTTATTGAGTTCCATGCTTTACATCTAATGAAAGTAAACTTTGAAGACAACTGATCCATGGCTCTCTCTCAGGGTGTCAGAGTGCAGGAGGTTAGCTCAAACTGTCTAAGTGCCACGGAGGTTTATCATCCGGAAACACCGTCCAGCGTCCAGGTCTACCAGGTACAACAAACACACCTCAACCGAGGAGACAAACACATTTTCTGTTCAGGAGCCTCATTCTCTGCTTCTCCTCCAGGCGGTGCCAAAGGGGCAGAACCAGGAGGATGTGGTAGGCCGTCCCATAATGCACCTGTCAGCCTTGAAGCAGGCCACAGGTGAGGCGGTTTACTGTGATGATGTGCCTCTCTATGAGAACGAGCTCTACATGGCCCTCATCACCAGCACCGAGGCTCACGCCAGGATACTGTAAGATCTGCTTCACACACACTTGGACAGCAGCACTCACCTGTCCAGTCTCACCTGCCATGTGTTTGTTGCAGCTCTGTGGACACATCAGCAGCAAAGCGGTGCCCTGGAGTCGTCTCCTTTCTTTTTGCCAGTGATATTCCTGGCAGTAATATAACCGGACTGGGACATGACGAGACTGTCTTTGCCGACAGCGAGGTGTGTTTCTGTTAGACCGACCAATCAGGTTGCCCCGTCAGGTTCAGGTTCAGGATGTCTCTGTTCCCGTGGCAGGTAACCTGTGTGGGTCACATCATCGGTGCCGTGGTGGCTGACACCCAGGTTCATGCTCAAAGAGCAGCCAAAGCCGTCAAGATCCAGTATGAAGAGCTGAAGCCTGTTGTCACCATCCAGGTACGACCAGCATCTTCTGAACTGCTCAGGAATACTTCAGGTAGATCTCATCTTGTTCTATGCAAAGTATAACTTTGATTTTGTATGCTTTGGCAGGAAGCCATTGCCACTCAGTCCTTCTATGAAACGATCAGAACGCTACAGAGCGGAGATCTGGAAACAGGCTTTAAACAAGCAGACCACATCCTGGAGGGTAGGGACGACTTTGTGCATGGAAATCTGGACGGTTAGCACATACTGACCTGTCGACTGTCTCTCAGGTGAGATCCATATCGGAGGTCAAGAGCATTTTTACCTGGAGACACACGTAACACTTGCTGTTCCCCGAGGAGAAGATGGCGAAATAGAGCTCTTTGTTTCATGCCAAGCTCCTTCTGATACTCAGGTAACATTCAGAAACTATCAGCGTCTGTAACTTAATACATCCTAGGAAACAGTCAGCCACATCAGAAAACATCATCTCCACTGTGGACTGCATCTCTTTTATAAGATCAAATTTCATTTGACACTTTTACCTACTTTCATTCAGATTAGAAACTTAGAGAGACCAGAAATCAATGAAAAGTTTGTAGTGAACTCCCTGTTTGTCTCATCTTCAGTCCCATGTGGCGAAGGCCCTGGGGGTTCCAGAAAACCGAGTGCTGGTGCGAGTCAAGAGGCTGGGGGGAGGGTTTGGAGGAAAAGAAAGCCGAAACAGCTTGTTGACCACTACTGTCGCCTTGGCAGCAAATAAGTAGGTGTTCATTCTCCTTATGTTTCTAAAATCTCCAAAGCTACATTGACTTTAAGTGGTCTGTTTGTTTCAGGCTGAAGAGACCCGTCAGATGTATGCTGGACAGAGATGAAGATATGCTGATCTCTGGGGGTCGACACCCCTTCTACGGGAAATACAAGGTACATGGGCGCCTCAGTTCACCTGTGCTCCGGATGGTTAAGTTCAGCTTTGGTTTTAGCTCCATTCCTTGTTTTCTGGCATAGGTTGGTTTCCTTCAGAGCGGTAGGGTGGTCGCTCTGGATGTGGCTCTCTACAGCAATGCTGGAAACTCTATGGACCTCTCTCTGGCAGTGAGTATCATCCCAAGGCAGTGTTTTTCTCTCTGATGACGCAGTATGTTGATGATACTTCACTTCTTCTACTTGTTCAGGTTATGGAGCGAGCTTTGTTTCACATGGAAAACTCGTACTGTATACCAAACATACGCGGCCAAGGCTTCTTGTGTCGCACCAACCTGCCATCCAACACGGCCTTCAGGGGCTTTGGAGGGCCGCAAGGCATGATGGTCGCTGAGAACTGGATTACAGATGTGGCTCATACTCTGGGTCGCTCAGCTGATGAGGTCAATAAATGAAGGAATGTATGAGCGTCTTACCTGCGGCGTCAGAGAGGCCAATCATTGTGTCTGCTCTGCTGCAGGTACGCCGGTTGAACCTGTACAAGAAGGGGGATGTAACACCCTACAACCACGTCCTGGATGGGCTCACGCTGGATCGCTGCTGGGACGAGTGTCTTTCAAGGTCTGAATACGAGAAAAAACGAGCTGCTGTGGACTGCTTCAACAGGTGAGCCTAAGTGGAGGTTTGAAGTAAATTAACTTTTCAAACTCCCAGACAAGTAAAACAGCTTAACTGTACTTCTGATCAAACTTTATTAACATCAGGGTTTAGTTATGATTTTCTTCTGGTTTAACGACAATGACTTAAACAACTTCCATAAAACAAGAGGAGACCATCAACAATGTGGAATGTAGTAAATAAGCAGCAGGTTTTGTGTTTCCATTTCAGAGAGAACCGCTGGACCAAGCGAGGACTCGCTGTGGTTCCCACCAAGTTTGGTATCAGCTTTATAGCCACCTTCCTCAATCAGGTCAGCTCTGCAGGACATCCGGCTGCTCCGACTTAGTTTTTCTGTTAATAAACTAGTTTGACTGATGATATTGATGGCCTTCAGGCTGGTGCTTTGGTTCACATCTACAAAGACGGCTCTGTGTTGTTGACACATGGAGGAACCGAGATGGGCCAAGGACTCCACACCAAGATGGTCCAGGTACAGATACTAAACACAGCTGTTAAAAAAACAACCATTACCTTTTCAGCTGTTTTTAACCTTGTTTTAGAAGAACTGACAAACTCTCAGATAAACAATGACTTCCTGCGAGTAGATCGGTGTGTTAGAACCGGTGCAGGAACTGAACCGTGCTGGACTGTCCCCAGGTGGCCAGCAGGGTTCTGGGTATTCCCTCTTCAAAGATCTTCATCTCAGAGACTAGCACCAACACGGTGCCCAACACCAGCCCCACGGCTGCCTCCTCATCTTCAGACCTGAATGGGGCGGCCGTGCAGATTGCATGTGAGACTCTCATGAAGCGCCTGAGACGATACAAGACCAAAGACCCTGAAGGATCCTGGGAGGATTGGGTGAGCAGAACTAAAGACACCAACTGCTTTCAGACTACGGGTTTTGTTCTGTTCTAGAGTCCAGACCTCTGATTGGTTTAAACAGTTTGGGTCTGAGAACCTTCCAACCCCCCTTCAGTGTAGTTCTGAAGCCATCTGGGTCTGTGTGTTTCCAGGTGGAGGCAGCTTACTTCGACAGAATCAACCTCAGCGCCAATGGTTTTTACAGGTGAGCCTCTGGATCCAGCAGCTGCCTAGTTTGACTTTAATAAATGAGAAACAGTCCCACAGTTTGGTTCTGCTTGGCCAGGACTCCGGACCTGAACTATGACTTCGATACGAACACAGGCAGAGTCTTCAACTACTTCAGCTACGGAGTGGCGTGTTCAGAGGTGGAGATCGACTGTCTGACTGGTGCTCACAAGGTACGGACCGACCAGGACCGCAGGTCCACAGATGCTCTGGTTCCTGTCTAAATCTCTGACCCATTTTCTTTGGCAGAACCTGAGCACCACTATAGTGATGGATGTGGGTCACAGTCTTAACCCAGCCATCGACATCGGACAGGTCAGTGGCGTTGGTGATGTTCTCTTAAAGGAACGTCCACAGGTCTAAATGTTCTCCTCTGGATGCAGGTGGAGGGGGGCTTCGTGCAGGGTCTGGGCCTCTTCACTCTGGAGGAGCTCCATTACTCCCCTAAAGGGGTCCTCCTGACCCGGGGTCCCGGTTCCTATAAGATCCCAGGCTTTGGGGACATTCCCTCGCAGCTCACAGTCTCACTGCTCCGTGACTCCCCCAACGATAAAGCTATTTTCTACTCCAAGGTAATGCCAGACTCCTCAGACAGACTGCTCCCATGGAGGGTCAATCTTTAACCAGATCTGGTCTCCATCAGGCGGTGGGGGAGCCCCCTCTCTTCCTGGCATCCTCTGTTTTCTACGCCATCAAAGACGCCATCAGAGCGGCTCGGGCGGAATCAGGACTAACTGGAGCGTTCAGGCTGGACAGCCCAGCTTCTGCCGAAAGGATCCGCATCGCCTGCTGTGACCAGTTCACCAAACTGGTACCAAAACCTCCAGAAATGTCTGGAATCTTTCTGTTTCTTCTGAAGGTTCTGATTGTCTGCTGGTTTCTCTGCAGTGTCCTCCAGCCGAGCCGGGGACCTTCACCCCCTGGTCCGTTCGGGTGTAGCAGAGGCAGCAGCTGATGAAGATGATGATGATCGCCCTCGGACGAACATCTGGTCGTAGTTTCACCCTAGTTTGTAGAAGATCTGATCCACTCGTTGATTCCTGGCTGAATGTGATGAACTGCTGCCTGGTTCTGGTTCTGGTGTAGCAGCGGTTCTAGGGGTGTTCTTCCAAACCTTCGGTATTTTATCACCATATCTGCCGTCGGTTCTGGTCCAATCTTTGTACTCCTGAAAATGAGGAAACCTGTGAGTTTCATGGTGCTGCCTGAATAAAGAAAGTGAATGAATTCAACCTGAGCTCAGTGTTTTCCTTCCAACCATCCCCCCATGCTCTGTTGTTGGTTGATCCAATGACCTGCAGGGGGAGCCGTCAGCTCAAGAAACAGCTCCTGAATTTGTGATGTCATCCCTGGGTTTAGGTTCACAGTCACTTCCTGTCACCACATTATTCAACCAGTCGACGGTCCCTCGTGGTTCTGTTCCAATAAAACTGAACCCAGACTGATCAGAACCTACCGGATTCATTGGATCTACAGGTACCGATCCAGGGTCCTCAGGTACCTTCATCAAGATGTCAATAATCGGCTAAATGCAGCTTTCTTCAACAGACCATGAGATCGATCTCAGATCCATGGATTCAGAACAACTAAATGTCTAAACCACTCGTTCCTTCAGCACTTCTCATCATTTAAGAAGCTACGTCTCATTTTTATCCAACGAACAACAAATGACCTAAAAATGATCTGATACGGTGACGTGAGCAGATCTGACAGCTGATTGGTTAAATTACTGTAGTTTCCTCTGAGGTGTTTTTAGTGTTTAAAGCAGCGAAAACTGGGTTTAAATCCTGGTGGCATCAGAGAAACATCCTGCATCCTGTCAAGATTCATACAGAACCAACCTGACTGGACTGGAGGATCTGCAGCAGGTCAAGATGGAACCGAACATTTAGCAGCCTGCTAGCAACGGGTAATGTGGAAAAGATCCGATCCGTATTAAGGAGCAAATGATGTAGCTAACGATGCTAAAGGTTAGCAGAGCTGAAGGATGGACCACAGAACATAAGAGGTTCTACTGATGGAGGAGGAAGAACCAGAACCAGAGATAAACGGACTGGGATCATCAGTTCATCCACAGCTCTTTGTTAATTATGGGATGTCCAGCCTCCAGCCGAGGTCCAACGGCGCCCCGACTGAGACCAGTTCTACTGGAGGTTAAAGAAGCGATTATCAATGTGTGGTGGATCGGATCGGTCCGGGTCGCGGAGAATCGGGTCTCTGTGTAGCTCTGACTCTGTGTGCAGCGTGACTGATGCCGCATCCATCTGCTGACCAGACACCACCTACGGCAAACATCAACCACGTCAGACATCTTCCTAGAAACGCCGACGCCTCGGACAGACGATCATTGTCCTCCTGCAGTTCCTGACCCGCTTAGAAGCTCTGCTGGTTCTGGAGGAGCAGAACCTGCTGCTGGACGGATGGAGCTGCAGATGTGAGGCACAGTGGTGGCAGTGTCAGGTTGTGGGGCTGCCCCTCTAACAGCTGCAGGATCAAACCTTGATCCATCAGAACCACGGCTCCACCCTCAAATGCCAACGGGTTCGGGTTGGACTGGATCCATCAGAACCAGCATGGTTCTGTGACAGTTCTTCTGACAGAAAGTGGACCCTAAGGGTCCGGTGTCAGTGTCCACAGGACCTCAGAGTGGATTCTGATGGCGGTGTGAATCCCACAGAACCTGCATCGGGTCATGAGTTCTGATGAGTTTGGTGGCGTTCTGTCCACCTGGAGGCTCAGTCATGTGACCCGCAAACTTCACACTCTGACCACAGAATCTGCCCCGCCCACACTCAGAACATCCAGCAGCTCAGAACCAGAATTCAGCTGGATCCAGAACCAGAACACAGCTGGATCCAGAACCAGAACACAGCTGGATCAGAACCAGAACACAGCTGGATCCAGAACCAGAACACAGCTGGATCAGAACCGACCCTAAAACATGAACACAAACCTTGAGTTCCGAGGAAACTGCAGTTCCAATCGCAGCCAGCAGGGGGCCTCTCAGCTCATACAAAGACAGAGGAAGAGGAGCAACAGCTGCAGTTGAAGTCAGACAGAGGATGGATCCCAGGAGGATGGAGACCAAGCCGCTGATCTTCCTCCTGAAGATGCTGCTGCTGCTCTACTCCTTCATCTTCTGGGTGAGAACCTTCCTCTTCTCCCTCTTCTTCCTCCTCTTCCTCCTCTCAGACCTCCAGAGGAAGAGGCAGCAGGTCTTTCCTGGTTTCTACAGGCAGGTAGAAGCTGAACACTCATGACCTTCTGTGAGGCTCTGATTGGACCAGATGTTCTGACTGGAGATCAGAGCGTCTCCAGGAGAAGCTCTGCGGGTCGGTCCGTGGCTCGGTCCGTGGGTCGGTCTGTGGGTCCGTGGGTCGGTCCGCGGGTCAGTCCGTGGGTCGGTCCGTGGCTCGGTCCGTGGGTCGGTCCGTGGCTCGGTCCGTGTGTCGGTCCGTGTGTCGGTCTGCGGGTCGGTCCGTGTGTCGGTCCGTGCGTCGGTCTGTGGGTCCGTGGGTCGGTCCGGCGGTCGGTCCGTGGGTCGGTCCGTGTGTCGGTCTGCGGGTCGGTCCGTGGGTCGGTCTGTGGGTCGGTCCGTGGGTCGGTCCGTGGGTCGGTCTGTGGGTCTGTGGGTCGGTCCGTGGGTCGGTCCGTGGGTCGGTCCGTGTGTCGGTCCGTGGGTCGGTCCGTGTGTCGGTCCCTGGGTCGGTCCGTGTGTCGGTCCGTGGGTCGGTCCGCGTGTCGGTCCGTGGGTCGGTCCGTGGGTCGGTCCGCGTGTCGGTCCGTGGGTCGGTCCGTGGGTCGGTCCGCGTGTCGGTCCGCGGGTCGGTCCGTGGGTCGGTCCGCGTGTCGGTCCGTGGGTCGGTCCGTGTGTCGGTCCGTGGGTCGGTCCGCGGTCCTTAGCTGAGGAATGAGGAGGAGGCTGCTGGTCTCACAGGGACATGATAATGAAGAGCAGTCAGGCAGCATTCTGAGGATTGTCACAGCTTACTGTGATCCAGCTCAGGTTCTGGTTCTGGTTCTGTTTATCCTTCATCAGGACATATCCCAGCCCATTTCCCAGTGAGTCCTGTTCTGACACCACAGGTGAGTTCTGGTACTGCCTGACTTGGTTCTGCCTCTTTGCTCTTGGGTCCATTTCCCATCAGAACCGGGAGAGGTCTTTGGTTAAAGACTGAGAACTGAGAACTTTTAGGTCCAGACTGAGAACCAGAGGTGACCTCTATGAACCGGAACCGTTCATTGGTTTCCTGTCTGATCCGATCAGAATAGTTCTAGAACCTCTGCTCCTTTGGACCTGGACTCCTCTTCAGAAGGACTTTCCAGGTTGATGAAGAAAATAGTTGAGCAGTTCTCCTACTGCAGGGCGGTCAGCAGGTGGCGCTACAGGTCAACCCCAACACAGTTCATCTGGTTCCGCTCAGCCCAGGTCCAGGTTCTGGATGATTGATGCTCATTTTCTAACCTCGCTAAAAATGTTCCGATCATTAAATTAATATTAAAATCAGGTTCTGATGAAACTAATGAGTCAATCCGCAGCAGCAGCTCATTACCGTCCGACCCGTGGAACCAAGGAACCACTTTAAAAGAACCTGCCTGACTACGTGAAGTAGTATCTACAGATGGAGGACCCATCACCCAGAAGCTCCCAGGAGAACATCTAGAGCAGACTAGTTCCAAGACCAGAACCACTGCTGACCCAGCAGAACACAAAGGCCAGTCTCACCCTCAGCTTGGATAGGTTCTCTGGGAGAAAAGAGACCAGTGCTAGCATCACGTCTCCAATCAGACATGGTGGTGGAGGTGTGATGCTCTGGGTCGGCTTCACTGTTTGCTCCTTGGAGCCATGAGTTCTGCTCTGCAGCAGGAAGAGTCGGAGGAGAAGGAGGTCTGGTCATTGTCTTCAAGCTTAGCCAGAACTTTGTGTTGATGATACCAATGATGGTTGGAACCTCCTGATGTTCTAGCAGCAGTAGAGGAACGAAGATCACGCTTTGAGTGGAAGCGGCGGTCCTTCCACAGAGAAAGGATCCTCTGGTTATTATCGGGGTCTGTCATCAGCTAGGTGGTTCTGATCTCAGCTAGGTGGTTCTGATCTCAGCTAGGTGGTTCTGATCTCAGCTAGGTGGTTCTGTCGGTAGCTACGGTATCTGGTTCTGTTCTGTGTGGTTCTGTTGTTAGTTAGGTGGTTCTGTTGTTAGCTAGGTGGTTCTGTCGGTAGCTTGCTGGTTCTGTTCTGTGTGGTTCTGTTGTTAGCTAGGTGGTTCTGTCGGTAGCTTGCTGGTTCTGTTCTGTGTGGTTCTGTTGTTAGCTAGGT
>JAUZNJ010091229.1:0-11035 GCA_034780135.1 Jordanella pulchra | reverse complement strand
GGTTCTGTCGGTAGCTTGCTGGTTCGGGTATCGGTTAGCTCCATTCCCGTCATTCCGTGTCGGTTGGTCCTTCCTACATGTTCAGGTTGTTGAAGTAGCTTCTATGCTACAGACCAAGCAGACCCAACGGACCTTTCTGGAAGCTTCAGGACCATCTTTACCCGCCTCCCGGTTCCTCAGTAAACATTAAGGGATGAGCCGGGGTGAGTGATTTCTAACTGGCCGAGCATTGTAGGGGTCTCGGTGTTTGTTGACCTTTGACCCCTGGTCACCTTGGCACCCCTGATTTTTCACAGGTCCTGGTCAGGACTGGGTTGTGGTTCGGATCCTGTTAGCGGTTCTGGTTTTGAATTGCAGCTCTCCCATCAGATCAGCACAGATGATGCAGACGCGTCCGTCAGCAGGAGACTGACTGATGGCTGACGGCAGCAGGCTCTGGGTTCTGATCCGATGGAGCTGATTCCATAACAGTTCCTTACAGATCCTCGCTCCTCGCCTCAGGTTTGATGTTTGAAACCCTTTTCCAGTGAAACATTGATGGAAAACCATGAAGCCACAGGAGACGGTTGGAGGGAAGATGGATAGAAAGGATCCTTTGATGAGTGGAGCAGATCTGAACATCTGATGCTGAATCAAAGCTCTGAGCCTCAGACTGATCTCGGATCAGCTGCCAGGCCTTCCTCCTCCTCATCAGTCTCCTTCTGCGGCTGCTGGGAACAACAGGAAGCTTTGGTTCCTTCAAAGAATCGGACCCCATCTACCCAGAACATCTCAGCTGATCAGAGTGTTTCATAAATCCCTGCGGGTTTTATAACACGCATCTTTACATATGATTAGCATGTTTGGTTCACACATGTACCTTTAAGGCGATGATCCATGAAACAAATTTTTGGTTTGAACCTGAGCGGGTCCACATCCTCCCTCAGCCTGAGATGTTCTGGGATCTTCTGTGGGATCATCAGACCTTCTCTTGTCGTCTGTTTGCCACTTTCTCACCCTGTTGCTGGCGTCCTCACTCAGCCATGAACTGCTGAGTCATGAGGCTTCTTCCTGTGACTCGGCCCGTCTGCCAACATTCGGGTCCAACAGGAGAACAGAACCAGACAGATCCGAGAGCAGCTTCTAGAAGCTCTAGTTCTCCATCCTCGATAATCGGCTTAAAAACTCTCTGTTCTCTCCAGCAGAACCTCTGACATTAGAACTGGTTCTGGGCTGGAGGAATCGGGTCACCTGGACCCTTTGGTGCTGATTCTGGGGTTTGTCTGAGAAGGGTGTGGTTGGCTGAGTGCTGGCTCCTCCCCCTCAGGTGACAGGTGTGGTCCTGCTGGTGGTGGGCTTATGGTGGAAGTTCATGCTGGGACCCTACATGCTGCTGATCTCCAGCGGCCCGTCCAACGCTCCCTACGCCCTGGCTGGTACCGGCGCCGCCATCATCCTGTTCGGACTCTTCGGATGCTTCGCCACCTTCAAGCGCCGCCCCTGGATGCTGAAACTGGTGCGAGTTCTTCTCTGTGTCGCCAAAGATCAAACCTGACAGGAAGGAAGAGCCGTCTCTGCTCCTGACCTCTGACCTCTGACCTCTCCCCAGTACGCCCTGTGTTTGACGGTGGTCTTCATCACTGAACTCATCGCTGGAATCTCTGGATTCGTCTTCCGCCACGAGGTGAGAACCCTCTCTGCTTCCTTCACATCTTCTGCTCAGTAGCAGGAAGTTGATGGAAGCTGCTCTGTTTTCAGATTAAAGGGAGCTTCTTAACTTCCTACTCTCAGGCTGTCATGTGGTACAACAGCTACGACCAGAGGAGCCTGGCGGTGGACGGCGTCCAGCGCACCGTGAGTACCACAGGGTTTGGTGCCCCTTCATGTGAAGGTCCAAACAGGAAAGAACAGCGTGAAACCTTAGACGGAGCTGGCGTCCCTCAGGGCTCCTGCTTTGCCTTCTAACCTCATGTCGACATGCAGACGATGCGCTGACTTCTGAATGTGATCATCTGCAGCAGAAGCAGCCTCTCGCTGCTCCCTCACTCTTCTCTCCGGGTCTTTCTTCGTAGTTACAGTGCTGTGGGGTCCAGAACTACACCAGCTGGTTCAGCAGCGTCTACTTTCCTGTCAGCGGGATTCCTGCCAGCTGCTGCACAACTTTCACCGACTGCAGCGGAGCCGAGCTGAAAAACGCAACCCTGGCTGCAGGCAAGGTGTACAGACAGGTCAGGGGGTCACCTTCATCCACAGCCTGTAGAAACGCAGAGAAGTTGTGGTTCTAAACCTGAAGCAGGACTGAGGCCCTGCCTGTGTCTGCAGGGCTGCTATGAGCTGGTGGTGTCCTTCATAGAGAGCAACATGGGGATCATAGCTGGCGTGACCTTTGGCGTGGCCTTCTCTCAGGCACTGAACCCTCCTGATGGTCTCTGAGGTAAGAGTGTTGGTGAGCTCAGAGGTGCTGATGAAGCTCTCCTGTTCAGGTGGTGGGCGTGTCTCTGGCCTGCAGCTTGTCTCACCTCATCACCTCCAACCAGTATGAGATGGTCTGACAGGTGAGCTGCGTCCTTCACCCTCCTGACGGAGAATCCTGGTGTCTGACCTGCTGCTGCTCTGTCTGTGTCTTAGACACCCCATGAGGACGGCCGTCACCATGGAAACCTGCAGGAACAAACACCCTCTGGTTGTTTTTTGGATGCCTCTGTGTTTTCTGACTCTTTTATGTGCAGTGTCTAACTGTGCCCAGCAGGGGGAGCTCTGATTCTGGTGATGCTGCTGCTCAGTGTTTGGAGCTGATGAAGCAAACTGTGAACAGAGGCCAGGCTACCTGCTCGGCCTCTCACCTGACCAGGCTAACCTGATTCCTTCAGAATAAAAGCCTTCTATTGTTCCTCTGTGATTTATTAACGCAGCAGACCAGTGGTGGGCAGTCTGAGTTAGAGGGAAAAACAGCCGAAACACTGAGCAAATGTTGACAAACAGTCAGGTACAAATTTTTTAACATTTAAAATAAAATGATAGATGTATATAAAATAGAAATGAATAAATGTGTGAACGATTCTAGATGAAGACATCAAAGCATTTGTTAGGAAAGGATCAAATACTGAAGATAAGTTGATCAAAGTCAACAGCTGTCGCCTTTCACCAACAGAAACATCACATATGGCCAAGTTATAAGTACAGATCTTCCTGAAGTAGATCCTGCAACTAGATCCTGAACTACATCCTGAACTAGATCCTGCTACTAGATCCTTAACTAGTTCCTACAATTAGATCCTGAACTAGATCCTGCAACTAGATCCTTAACTAGTTCCTGCAATTAGATCCTGAACTAGATCCTGCAACTAGATCCTTAACTAGTTCCTACAATTAGATCCTGCAACTAGATCCTGCAACTAGATCCTTAACTAGTTCCTACAATTAGATCCTGCAACTAGATCCTGAACTACATCCTGCAACTAGATCCTGAACTACATCCTGCAACTAGATCCTGCAACTAGATCCTTAACTAGTTCCTACAATTAGATCCTGCAAATAGATCCTGCAACTAGTTCCTGCAACTAGATCCTGAACTAGTTCCTGCAACTAGATCCTGCAACTAGATCCTGAACTAGATCCTGCAACTAGTTCCTGCAACTAGATCCTGAACTAGTTCCTGCAACTAGATCCTGAACTAGATCCTGCAATTAGATCCTGAACTAGTTCCTGAACTAGATCCTGAACTAGTTCCTGAACTAGATCCTGAACTAGTTCCTGCAACTAGATCCTGCAACTAGATCCTGAACTAGATCCTGCAATTAGATCCTGAACTAGTTCCTGAACTAGTTCCTGAACTAGATCCTGCAACTAGATCCTGAACTAGATCCTCCTCGCTGGAAGGCGGCAAAGAAAGCAGGAAATGATGCAGATCAATCAGAACCGGAGGGTTTGGACCATAGTGGGTCAGAAAAGCAGCAGAAGAAAAGAACCAGAACCTTCAGAAAGAACCATCGGGTCCAGGCTAACATTCTGTCTGTTATGGTTCTAAAGGGTTCTTTAACAGGTACGACCCAAACACAGACACTCAGAACTACTGCCGCTCACTGTCATGGTTCTGGAACGATGAACGGTGAGTCCAGAAGTTCTGATTCAGGCATGGCTTGGACAGTTAAGAACAGGTGGAGCAGAACCACCGACCCGACGGGCCCAGAGAATCTGGGCTGAAGAGAATCAATAAAAACCCGAAGGGAAAAATCATCAAAGAACAGCAAGACAGAACCTCCTGAGTCCAGAACCAAGCCAAGCAGAAAGGAGGAAACTAAACTGCAGAACATCCAGATGGTCTATGTAGGACAGCTGGATAACAGAGAACCCAACCAGGGAGACAGGACCAGAACATCTGGTGACAGAACATCTGCTTCACATTCTGTTCAATCCAATAAAACTTTATTAGTCCCCAAGAATAAAGACATTAGAACAGAAATGAATTTTCTGCATCTTTTACCTTAAACAAACTGAAACATTCATGTTAGAACAAGTTGATGAAAAACGTCTGGTGGGGAGACAGATGTGTCCCCACTGAGGGACAATCTCTGGACCGTTTGTGTCCATCAGCTGATAAGACGTCAGGAAGGTCTCAGCCTCTGAGACCTGATTTTATTGGACATCCATTCAAACATGAATAAACTATAAATGTTGACAGAATTAAATGAATTCATCTAATAAAACCGAATTAATCACTTTTAAGAACATTTTCCAACGGTCCATCTGACGTCATGCCGCCTATGATTGGCTGGCTCCAGCGTGCCTCGCTGTGATTGGCTCAGGCTCCTGCTTCCTGAGCTTCTAAGCTCCGCCTCCTGCTCCGCCGAACCTGCTGACCTCTCTGGACCCATCGGTACCAGGATCGCCAGACGACCAGAACCCGGCAATCCACACGCCCCGGTAAGAGTTCGTCCCAGATCCCTGCGGGGAGGGTTCGGTTAAAGAGGCGACCAAGTCCGGATAGCGGGACCAGGAATTAGCCTCGCCTGGGGCGGATTACCGGTAGTTCTGACCCGGTTCCTGCAGGAGATGATCCTTTAATCTGTGTTAGCGGCGGTGGATCAACCCGGAACCAACATCCGGAGGTTCTGTCGAACTTTGGTTTGGTTCTGTTTTGTTCGCGTTAAAACACAACGGGGATGCTGGTTCCATTGTCGGACATTTCCTGTATGTCGTCATTTTTCTGTCATTTCAAACGCTTCCGGTTCCGAACGGTTCCGATCCCCATAAAGCGGTTTACTGCGCCCCGAACCTCTGATTTAACCAACAGCTGCTGGTTCTAGATGTTTCCTCCTGGGTCTGGATCTGGTTGGTTCTTGGTCCAGTCTGCTGGGCTGTGAGCAGAACCATCTTGGATCGGACCTTCTCCTCACTCAGAACTAAGCTGAACCCTCTCCCTGCTTGTTCCCCAGGTGGAGGCCTGCCTGACGGGCTGGACCAGTGGGAGCGACCAGGGCCCGGTTCTGACTGACCCAGCATCGGGCTGCAGCTTTTGGCCCGGTTCTGACTGACCCAGCATCGGGCTGCAGCTTTTGGCCCGGTTCTGACTGACCCAGCATCGGGCTGCAGCTTGGCCCGGTTCTGACTGACCCAGCATCGGGCTGCAGCTTGGCTCTAATCCTCCAAAGAGCATTAGCGGCTAAGTCTGGTCCTGGAGGCTAGCTGTCCGCCATGATGTCAGACTCCTACAACCAGAAGAACTCCCTGTTCAACGCCATGACCCGCTTCATCGGCGCCGTCAACAACATGGACCAGACTGTCATGGTGCCCAGCCTGCTGCGGGACGTCCCGCTGGACGACGGCGAGGAGTCCAGGGCGCCGCACGCCAATGACGCCGTCTACTTCCAGCAGGACGGGGACATGTACAGCTCCTACGTCCTGCTGAAGTCCATTAGGAACGACATGGAGTGGGGCGTCCTGCAGGGAGACGAGCACCCCAAGGAGAACCTGAAGAACCTGCAGAACCTGGACCAGGTGCAGAACCTGGAGCAGGTGGAGGAGGTGAAGCCAGCAGACTCCCAGGAGGACGACCTGGAGAAGCAGTTCCGATTCCACCTCAACGGGCTCCACTCGGTGTTGTCCAAGCTAACGCTCAAAGCTAACACGCTAACAAACCGCTACAAGGAGGAGATCGGTTGCAGGAACTGACTGGTTCCCAGTGACACCAGCACGCAGGCGCCTCCAGCTCCTCTGAGCTCCTTAACTAACAGAGCTAGCATCCACTTCTTAGCTACCTTCTCCTCACTACAGTTTGGTCAGGAACGCTGGGTGGTTCTGGACGGCCCGGTGATTCTGAAAGGCTAACCAGTTAGCTGCAGGAGACGATGACGTCAGAAAAAGTGACTTTATTCTGAAAAATCAAACTATGGGAAATCATTGGAGCAAAAAGGTCCAAAGTTAACCTAGTCCAGATATGAGCCCAGAGGAACACCTCAGAGAACCTTCAGGTTCCTCCATGTTTGCCGCCTCGCTTTTATTAATCTGCCTTCCTCTGGTTCTCATCGCACGGATTCCAACCAAGTGTCCTTGAACGCAGCATCAGGCTCTGGCTGTTAGCTCCTCCTGGACCAGAGCGGTTTTAGCTAAAAGCTAAACAGCTGAAGCTAATAGCTTAGAAGCTAAAGAGCTCCAGCTAGGAGGCTAATGCTAAGGAGCTAAGGAGCTAACTGCTGAGCTGTTCCTGTGGGTCTGTTCAGTTCCATCGGAACCTGATGATATGGACTCTGCTGCTGCCTGGTTCTGCTCCTGGGTCGGGTTCTTGGGTTCTGTTCATTTCTCTCCACGTCCTTCAAGTCATGCTGCAAACCTTAAGCTATGCAAAGCTGCTGACAGCACAACAGGATGGGTTGAGTCGGACCGGACCGGTCTGTTTTTCAGGACTAGTTCTATTGGACATGCTGGGTTCTGGTATCACTTGTGGTTCTGGTCCAAATGCATTTCAACACTTTGAAACCTGCTTCTTCTAAAGATCCAAATGGTCCACCTAGATCCTCCTTTAGAACCAAGACAATCTTCAGACACCTGAGAGGTAACCTGACGGAGAACCCTCTAAACCAGCAGTGACTCCATCAGAAGCTGCTGATGAACCTGGAGGTTCCTGAAGGTTCCTCTGGTTCTTCTGTGAAAATGAACTTGGAGATGTTTGTGTTTTATTTGTTGTCCATTTTGCTAATAAAAACCTTTGAAGAAGTTCTCTGTCTGCTGCTCCATGTTTCAGATGTTCTCGGCAGACCATTTCAGAAGGTTCCTGCTTGGTCCAAGGTTCCAGACGTTCTAGACAGGTAACAGATCCAGAAAGCTTCTGGTTCCTCAGCATCACTTTAGATCCTCCAGATCTACTGTCCTGCTCCAATGAGGCCTGACAGCAGATCTAGAGGACCTGGGTTGGAGATCCCCGCTCTAGAACCACTACAGCTGTTCTGGTACCAGAGCCATGATGGGGTCCGGTTCTAGATACGTCTATCTATGCATCGCTGCCACATACGTTCATTGTGCTCTACTTCTATACCCTTGGAGACGTGATGCTTCAGTGACCAACTTGAACCAGAACTGAGCCCAGCGAGCAAACAGAACCTTTGGGACTTCATACTGTGTAGAACCAAATGGGTCAGAACCAACTGGTTCCTTCAGGGGTTCTCTGATGTCATTCATATGCAAAATCTGGTAGGGCCTCAGTTCTACAGGAAGGTTCTGCAGATCCGACGGGAGTCGGGGCGTCAGTTCTACAGGAAGGTTCTGGAGGGAGGCGGGGCGTCAGCTCTACAGGAAGGTTCTGCAGATCCGACGGGAGGCGGGGCGTCAGTTCTACAGGAAGGTTCTGGAGGGAGGCGGGGCCTCAGTTCTACAGGAAGGTTCCGGAGGGAGGCGGGGCGTCAGTTCTACAGGAAGGTTCTGGAGGGAGGCGGGGCCTCAGTTCTACAGGAAGGTTCCGGAGGGAGGCGGGGCGTCAGTTCTAAGGAAGGTTCTGGAGGGAGGCGGGGCCTCAGTTCTACAGGAAGGTTCTGGAGGGAGGCGGCGCCTCACTGATGGAGTGAACAGGTGAATCGAGCTCTGATTCTGCTCTAACAGCTGATTCTGCATCTATGGAATAAAATCTTCACAACTTCTGTTCAAAATCTAAGAATTTATGACCAAAAGTCATTCAGCTCCAAGTTAAAACAGATTTCTGTTAAAACTAGAGACTAAACTAGTGAAACAAAGAAGTAAAAATATGCCTGAAAACCAGAATCAGTGAAATATCAGGGCTCGGGATGGATCCAATGTTTCACAACCAAAGTTTATGTAGAGGAATTTGGGAGGCGGTCAGATTAGCTTTTGGCTAATTTAGAACAACTGGAATGTTTGCAAACCAGTTCAGTGTTAATCCAAGAGGAAAATAAAACAATGTTTGGTATCAAAGTATTTGCTTAATCAAGAATCAACAACTGTTTAGATCATTGGTGTCTAGCAGGCTAGTAGCTAGCAGAGGGTTTAGCTAGCTGTGTTTAAACCAAGGAGCTAATGGCAGCACAGACCAGGGGACTCGCTTCGAAGGACCAAATGCAATGAACACAAACATCATAAAAATGCTATTTAAACACTTCTTGGAATTAAGTTGGTCCTAACTTTATAAATAACACAACGTGTTAGCATCTGGTTAGCCATTATTGTTAGCTGCTTGGTTTTATAAACATGAAAGGATCAGAAACTAGTTTAGCTGGAAACTATCAGACCTGCTACCTCTGGTATCTGAGGATGAGGAGGCGCCTCCAACAGTCAGGAAAGGTTCAGCTGGTTCCTCCAGGTTCTACTGGTTCTGGACCACGTTCCACCTAGTAAAGATCACCTGTTCTGAAGCTCCTCCTCTGATGGGCAGCAGAGCTCTGAGCTTCCAGTCTGGAAAAGTCCAGGTCCAACCAGCTTAGCATCCATCCAGGTTCTTTGTCATCTCAGGGAGACACCTGGAACCTGGAGGAGCAGGGCCCTGAGGAGAAAAGGGCCCCTGAGGAGAAAAGGGCCCTGTTGAATCGAAATATCTATAAATGAAATTAAACCTGCGGGTGGAGAACCAGCAGAACCCTTGCTCCGTTCTCAAGTTCATCTGCTTACGTATTTTATTAGAATAGAGAGAGAGTGGGTGTAACCCTGTTACAACGTTTCTAAGGATGGGGGTTTAGAAACAGATGCAAATTTTACAACATATGGTTAACCAATTGATCCTTCTTCGTCCAGGGTCAAAACAAGTCCAGCTTTAATTAGTTACAGCTTTATTGTCCTTAAGTTCTCCACACGGGATCATCTTCTTCTCATCGGGAACTGGCACCTCTCAGGAATTGGGGTAATCATCATTAACCCTTCACCTCAGGAACCTGTTTCATTATATGGGTCCTGGAGCCGTTCCTCTCCCCACCAGTCTTCCTCCCTGATGATCTTTCTTAACAAAGTCTCAGGGTACTTTAATAATAAATCAGTCACACCTAAGACTCTGGTGTTTATAGGAAAAGGTCCTTGGTTCCTCTTCTCACGGTGATGCAGACTGAAGGAATTTAAAGTCGTCTCCTTTCTTCAAGAATATATACGTATCTTAAGAAGTATATCTACTACATGTTAAAATAAAAACACATAACTATCATTTCTAAAAATCATCTAAGCAAACAGATAAAAACACTACAATTATTACATTATTCTAACAGGCCCTGAGGAGAAAGAAATCTTTTTCGTATCAAAATAAAACCCAAATATGATCGTTTGATTTCAATGTTCTTTTATTTCCTGGTTTTAAAAATTCTTTGTGTTTTTTTTTTGTTTTTTTTTCCACCAGGTGGAGATCAATGATTTATTTATACCTATTTATATATATTGCATATATAACAGGGAAAACCCAGGTGGACCAGAACCAGAACTGTTGCCTGGTTCTGAAACCCACCTGGATGATAATGAGCAGCAGATGGACCCTGATGGTGATCAGGTCATCAATACATCTGATCAGGAAGCAGCTGGATGATCCTCTGGACCCTTGGACTCTAAGGAGCCACGCCTCTGGACCCTTGGACTCTAAGGAGCCACGCCTCTGGACCCTTGGACTCTAAGGAACCACGGCTCTGGACCCTTGGACTCTAAGGAGCCACGCCTCTGGACCCTTGGACTCTAAGGAACCACGGCTCTGGACCCTTGGACTCTAAGGAGCCACGGCTCTGGTCCCTTGGACTCTAAGGAACCACGGCTCTGGACCCTTGGACTCTACAGAGCTCCTTGGTTCTTTCATCGTTTGTTTGTTTGTTTCTTGATCAAATCATGTCAGAAGTTTTTTTTCTCTCCATCCAGCATTCAGTTAGATATGACCATTCAGGTCCAGAGTCTCTATGATCCAGATGTTCTCCTGCAGTACTGTTTAAACATTACCAACCTGCTCCACCAGAGGGAGCTGCTGCACTGCTGCTGACCAGGGCTGATTCATCAAGGACTGCCTGGGATCCACACCTGATCCACATGGACAGAACCAAAGAACATCAGGAGCTGGACCTCAGAGTTTCCCTCCTCATGTTCAGCCCACTTTACGCCTTCATTCAGCCATCAGAGGTCCATGAAAGCACCGCGTGAATGACTCTGAGTCTATTAACCAGCTGATCAGTTTTGTTTAATGGTTCCCACGGCAACCACAACCAAGAGAGGGGAGAAAAGCAGAGAGTAGACTACTAGCTGTTTTATTCACGAGAGCTTCAGAGTCTGATGATCAGAAGAACATCCAGACTGCTGAACCACAGAGGTGAACATCTGGACCTAAACTGATGTTGGAGACATCAAAGGCTGGGTGGGGCACTCGGAGGACTGGGGGTAAAAAGACAAGGACCTCATGAACGAGTCATGTCAGGAAGGAGTCATTTCATTATCGAGTCGTCTCAGGACCCAGACTTACCATAACTTGGTTATTTCAAGACCGTCTTTGGAAAGGCTTGAACATTTTATAGGAATTAATTGAACAGCACTAGGCTGGTTTAAATCTGATTTATCTGACAGATTTCAGTTTGTTCATGTCAATGATAAATCTTCCTCA
>JAUZNJ010091218.1:8902-22457 GCA_034780135.1 Jordanella pulchra | reverse complement strand
AGTTACACCTTTTGAATGGAATTACTGAAATAAATCTACTTTTTCATGGTATTCTAATTTTATGACCAGCACCTGTAGTGTGTATTAGAGATGAGGCCAACAGGGTCCAGTCTTGTTCAGTATCTCTATAACTAAGTTGGGCCAACGCCTCTCAGCTCAACAGCATAGATACACTACTTATGTCAATTCCAATTTTCCTTGATCCATCCAGAGCAATAATGCAATACCACCACGATAATAAATCAGAAGATCTCAGTTTAGAAGTTTTTTTACATGGTCTGTCATTGATTATTACAGATGGTTGGTTCAATTGACTTTTATTTCAACATTAAAGATCTTGACTATATCCTGAGAGAACCAAACACATTTAGAAGCTTTTGCTTTTTCACCTCCTTATTAGGATTTTTATATAGGGAAACAAGGGGTGTATGACCACCCATCCATTCCTTTTTTTTTTTTCCTGCGTTTTCAGCTTTGGCTTATATGAATGTTGTGCAATTATTTGGTTATGAATTGTTAGAGTATTTATAAAAAAACACATTTGAAAACTTTAGTAAATATTTTTATTATTATAACCAAAATCAGCCACAAAAAAATTATATATTATGATGCAAAAGTAATTTACATTAGAGAATGGGTATTCAAATAGATTTCATGATGGTCCAAAACTTCATCTAAGGGGTCCATATTCAACATATGTTGCACAAAACTATGAATCACTGGAAAAGCATTAAAAACTGCAGAGGAAACTTTAAGAATATATTAAGCTTTTTGATGCTTTTCTTGTTTACAGTATATTAAATAATGTATTACATAAATCTTAAAAACATACTTTACTCCCCAATCTTTAAAAAAACATTTTCTGAATATCTTGAGCATTTTCATAAAGAGATAACATTTAATCTTTTGCAAAGTTGAACAGCAAAAACATATCATAATAAAAGTTGAAATGACTTAAGAAATAAAACCTTGGTTAAGTATATTTTTCTTACTTAACCTGAATCCAGAATCATGAACAAGTTTAGGGCTCAGAAAACACGATTCATTTACCAGAAGTCAGAGTTTATTTATTTTCATGGCTCAGATCTTTGTTGGAAAGTTTCCTCAAATTTTTCATGTTCAGAATTAAATGGAGTTTACCTTTGCCACTTTTTACAGTCGCCAAAGACTCACAGTAGATCGAACAGATCGGTCGTGTTCTTGGAGAACATCAAATATTTTCCGTCCACTTGTCTTTAAATCCCACGTTCTTATAACCCGCCTTCCTACTTTTTGAATAAGCTATCTCAAATGCTTCGAGATTTGACGGCAGGCTTCTGTCTCACCCGGTTCTCAATTTGGAATGTAAACAGACTGTGGGTCTAATGTGATTGGATGAGGTTGTGGAGAGCATCTGCAGAGCCGCAGCTGGGCTGTTTAAGCTGTGCCTGATGAAAATTCTTGTTTGACCAAAACTACAATAAATTCATGCTGCCACATAAAATGTCCTGCGGTCCGGGTAAAAGCTTCTCAGAGCCCAGAACCGGACCGGAGTCTGCCAGTTGGTGACCCCTGCACTAGAGTATCACGATTATTGGGGCTAGATGTTTACAATTAACAATTTGGATTATTACTAACACTTATTAGCTAAATTTAAATCACTTCTTTGATTTTCTGCCTTGGATGGAAAGTGACCACTTCAATCCAAAAGCCTTCGTACAGAATTTCAGGAGTTGGGAATCTGCCGATTGTCCATTCAGACAGATTATAAATCTGTGATGATCTTTCTTTGTCAAAGAGATGAGAAATGTGCAGCTGGAGCTAAGAAAGAAATTCAGTGGATCTGATATGACGACAGAGCTGCAAGAGATAGTCAAAGTCTGGTTATATGCGGTAAGGTCCAACATGGGTAACATGTCCATATCGTACATTTCTAAGCAAGAATGTGGTCCCTCCCTCCCCTTGATGGCAGTTATAAGGTTGTTTAAAATACTTCTTTAAGCAATTATGCCCATCTACTAATTTATTATTAAAATTTATCTCGTCTAAAACATATACTGAACATGCTACAAAAAATGCAAAACCAAAAAGTTGATGTGAAGAAAAAATTTTCCTCTCGCTCTGTTGAGTCCTCTGCAAGTGTCATCACCAGTGCTATTTGTATGTTTATGTCAGGCGGAGTGTTGTGTCAATTATTTTTTATGTGCGGCATATGTTTTAACTGTTACTGTGCCTGCCAGGGACTCCAGATAAAAGCTAATATGGTTTGATTTAGTCTGGCACATTTACAGAGCAAAGTTCAATAAAACATACCTGTGAATGAATGAGTGAGAACAAATGGGCTTTAAAAAGACCCCAACATTAAAAGGAATCATTGATTAAGGTTTTTGCATTGGGGCAAAACAAACATTTTAAGCCCTAATGTTGAGAAAACATTAGGGGGAAAAAAAGCACATGGAGATAGAGGTCTAAGCCGAACATCTGCACTCTGATTGGTGAGTGATGTTGCCATGGATCCCCCAGGTGGGTGGGGCTACGGTGACAGCAGCAGGAGCTAATAAATCATGTAGTTTGTGTGTGTTTGTGTGCGTAAATGATAGACTTTGGAGTGTGGGCTTGATTATGCCGTGGATCTCCGTGTGTCTGGCAGCTGTGTGTTCTGCACATCAGGGAGGGCTTCACAAAGCTCGAGTCGGCTGAGTCCAAAGCAGCAGCAGCCTTCACTGTCTGTCTGCTGGTCTGACCCACTTTTTCCCCATTTCCTTCTTTCTCCCTAGCTACCTCTCTATCTTTATCTTTTTTTTTCCTTCAGTCCAGTCGTCTTTCCTTCATCTTTCAGTCCCTAATGCCCTCTTTTATTTTTACAACCCCCTAATCCTTTTAAATCCTTATTCATTTTTAACATTAATGCCAACTGTTTATTTCTAATTTGCATTTCATCTATTGTTGCTTTACAGTTCAACATACTGATATTTTGTTCTCATATTTTTTTTCATTGCTATTTTGGCTTCATCTCTTCTAAAATCCCCCACTGCTGCTGATTCAAGGAAAACAAGATTATACTAGTCTTATTTTAAGTACAGGCATTTATTCTAAACTCTGCTTAATCTACTCTCTCTTTATGAATTTAAAGAGAAAGCAACTATATCTGCTGAAAACTGACATTTCTTTCACTAAGGACTGACACCAGGCAATGCAGAGAAAACTACATACAAAAAGAAAATGTTTCCACTTAATCTATATGTGCCGCATGGGTAATATTTTAAAGTATATGATGTAAGCTAGTGTTTATTGAATTGTTACTAGAGAGACTGGATGTTTTGTTAAAGAAGCTTTCAGGCTCCATTTTTAAGTGTATTGTGAGTTGCTCTGACACAAATCTCAATATGCCTTATACAGCTTATGGAATGAGTATTTTTTGTATCCTATTTAATAAGCACAACTCACTCTTTACTATAAATCTGTAACTGGACAGCCTTTGTTTTTTTATTGCAAGAATACATTGAGGTGAATGTTAAGTCTTATAAATACCACAATGAGAATTATTTTCATACTTTCTCCACTCAGATGCTCTGATGTTGCATAAAATCTTATCTTCCTACTTTTGGCACAGTGGGACAAGCAAGCTTTCACACTGCAGAGGAACCCCTCCATGGTCTGCATAAACTACGCCCACACCTGCGGTTCTAACATGTTTGGCTATGATTCCAGAGTCTGATTCAGGATTGGGTTCAGACTGGTGTAATCCACTCCAGGAACCGTTCTCTGGCATGCTAAATAAGTGTAAAGTATGTCTGTTTAGAAGTATCATGGCTCGGTTGTAGAGCAGGTCCACCATGTGTTTAGGCTAAAGTCCTCCATGCAGTTGTTTCCAGTTTGATTTCTGTTGCCGGCCTTTTGCTGCATAAGTTTCTGCCCTTCTTCCTGTGGAATTACTATTGAATAAGGGCCTTCAGTACCATAAAAACAGGAAACATTGTCTCTGTTCAGCATAAAACCCTCTAGTACAGATTTAATGTCATTTTACATGATGATTTACATATTATTAAATGCTTTAAGATTTCACCCATGTAACCTTCATATATACATGTAAAAAATCTAATTTAAATTGTACTCAAAAAGGGATGATGCAAACCGGCCGTTTTGCAGCAATTCAGTTGTGAAATGTCAACCATTACCACTTAGCCTCGGTCCTCAGGAGATCTGGGTCTCCGGTCCGGCTGCTTTCCATGTTGGTTGGTGCCTCTTCCAATGTGAGCCTCCCAGGGTGGCTTCATGAAAAGAGAGAGAAGTCTGTGTCCTCTGGTCTTTTGTGCTCTCACACAGTGGGGGTGCAAAGCAGGTGCAAAAGGTGTTTGTACTAAACTTGAACTGTTTACTATTCAGCTTGCTTCTCGCCTGAAGTTTAGGCAAATGGAGTAAAAATTTAACTGGGCTCAAACCGGTTTCATTTGGTGAAAAACAATCACTTACTATTAGACATGATTATTTCTCTACCATGAGTCTCAGTGGCTTCACTAAATGTATATATCAGACAGTTTTAACTTTCCCTCTAATGTTTCTAGTATTTTGACAGATGATATTATACATAGGGAGCTATCCGGCTGTTTCTGGGGGATCGTAAAAAGAATTTATGGAAATATTTCACAGGCTTCTGCTTTTCCAGTTTTCCAGTCACTCGGGTGCCATATGTTTCACTATGTATACAATTCTGTTGTATTAACGTTTTTCTTGACAAACTCCTTAAAACTAAACAGTGACAGTCTTAATACAATAAGCCTATTGGTTATTTGTCCGTCATAAAGAAAGTAAGTTTTGTTTACATGATTAGCATATAAGCATAAAAAGCAATTTTTCAAAGTTATTTTTAAGACCTTCAAATCACCAGTGATTGAGCCCAACATCATTTATTACCCCAGTATTTTAGGTTTCAAGTAATCTTTTTACCAATATGTTCTTTCCAGTTCTTTCAACAGAGTCTATGAAAAGGAGCTGAAAATTAGGGTGCTGGCAAGGAGGCCTTCCAGCCTCAAAAGTCGGTTCACCAGGTCGGTTTGGTGGCTCTGAGGAAGTCTACCCTTTTTTTTTAAATATTTTTAACAAATTCTCATTAATGCTTTATACAGTCAGGGGCATTGCTATGTAATCCTTTGTTTATTTTGTATGCATTAGTCTGTATATCTGTCTTCGTTATATAAGAATAGTCAAGTGAAAACCCCCAAATATAGGAACTGTGGCTTGAATTGTTAAAGCTAGATAAACACAAACATAAAACTCCAATGTGTAGATCTTAAACAGCATATAGCTTCATAAAATAAGCGATTTATATGCTAACTTCTCTTTCTCACATATCGCACTCATTGGAATAGCATCTCTCCTGTATAAATATGCCTGCATTTAGTCTTAATACTTTAATAATGAACTTTTATCGTAAATTTACACATCCTCATTTAAACATCAATGCAAAACTCCACTTTCAATCTCTAGCAAACTGTGAGTGTTTATTCACATGTTCTCTGCTAGTCAGCTTTGTAGAAGGTGTCTTGGTTGTGATTAGCCCAGGCTCTGCATACTGGTTATGGGTGATATTTGGCCAATTAAAGATCAATAATTCTGATCTTTAGCTGCCTTCTGCCTAACCGTGATGTCTGTGTGTTTCAGGGTGAGTGAGCAGTCGATGATGCTCGTTAGTAAGTAGTGCAGGTTTTTAATCGATACGCTGGAAGCTCTGAGGGTCAAATCAATATACAGCTTAGCAGGAAGTTGGATGGAAGAACGGAGAAAGTCTTCTCCTTTCTTTTTCTGTCTTCCATTTCAAATATTCTTTACTTTGTGTACTTCTATTAAAGACATACACTCTTCAATTTAATTTGCTTAGCAGCTAGTTTGTGCATTTGAAAGTCATGGTTAATTGGAATAAGTACAGATGGGATGTTTTAGGGATGAATGGACTGATGGTGGATTATCAACAAAATGAATGAATGGAAAGATAAAGGTCTAATTACGAACCAGTGAATCGATATATAGGCAGTTGGATGGATAATAAATGATGGACCAATTAATGGATAAATTGATCAGTTATCCAATAGATTGGTGGAAGATTGATAGATGGATGCATAGCAAAAAAAATCAAAATGAACATAATATCCATTTTCTATTTCCTTGACAATACTTATCCAGACTAAATAAATAGTTACATTATAATACTTTAAACACTGGAATTGAACCCTTATGTAGTGTTTCATGCTTTACCAGTTGATAGGTAATTATTTATAATCAACTTTTCCCTCAGTTAATGTCCTCAATCACATTTTTGTCCCATACCCAAGAACCAGTCGTCGTGGTTTTAAATTGAATACAACCTGTATTTATAATGTTGTGCTAGTATGACTAGCCTGGTATGTTTGCATTATCACTGCTTGTATCCAATCTGGTAATAAACTGAACTCTACCAAAATAAACTCCCTTTCCTGTTGCTCCCTTAATCCCCTCTCTTGTAATCTCTTCTTTTCTCTCTCTGCCCAGGTCACATTTTCAGTGCGAGGTAGTTGTTTTTGAAAATGGTGCACACACTGTGCCCTAATCAAAGCCAGGCTCTGCACATTGTGTCCCAGTTGGGGAGCTATTTTTATCTGCAGTTCTCTTTCACTGGGATGGAATGGGTCAGATAGGCTAGACTGAAGCATCTATCAAGACCAGCAGATAAACACCTTTGCTGTTTAAGTAAACAATAAACCCATGAAGCTGATCAAATCTCTCTTTTTTTTTTTAAACAATGGAAACTCATACAGGCCTTTCATTTCCACATTCTTACCATCAGCTCTGTGAACAGAGGCACATGAACGCCTGTTAAAGTATGCACCTGCATTTGGTTTTAAGGATTATATTTAGCAAATGCAATATTTGGATTTTCTTATCTGTATTTCTCTGCTTTTTCTTCCTCAATGATATATATGTGCTTTCTCCTTTTTCTCACATTTAAAAAACACATTTTCCTGTTCCTGTTAGCAACACTCCCCCTTTTCAGCCTTACTCTCTCCTTATGCTGAAAAACAAAATGTGGTTACCGACAAATAATCACTACTTTCCCAGAGTGAGAGAAATCTGCTTGGCTCAAATCCAGATTGTGGCTTGTTAGTTTGAGACTTAAGTATTCTGGCTTGGACCCAATTAATTTGTCTCTTTCCCTCATCCTCTGTACAGTTACTTGCACCGTGCTGCAAGCCCAAAGCTTGGCACCTTTCTGGAAATCATGACCAAGGTTTTTTTTTTTATCATTATTATTTCAAACAAGAACCTGGCTGATGAATGACTTCTCAAACTCACTGTGTCTATGGGAACTTTTTGGGCATTTTATCAAATATTAACTATACATTTCTAAGGATGAATTACTTTAACTGACAACCTTTTAGAAGAATACATTTAAAAATTGCACAACAATTCGCTTTAAGGCAAAATTTGCTCTCAGGCAAAATAAGATGGACCACGTAGAAATGTTCTGTTGATTTACAATGTTACACATCCCTGTTAATATAGCAGCTTATTGTAATGTAAACAATTAGTTCATGATAAATTGCTTTAAATTGTGACATATAGTGTATCTTATTCAGTTCTGTCTGCTTTTAGCTGCCAATTTGCTTTGCTACTACCACAGCTAAATCACCCCGCTGTGGGACCGTAAAGGGTACGTCTATTCTTGTCAAACAGACATGTACACTTTTCTATGTCCTTATTTATTTGATGTCAGATGTTAGCTATCTGATTGTGTCTGTATATCACATCCTAATTGGATAGCTGCATCTATTCTTTCAAAAGTTCTCCAAATGTAATCGAATGTAAGGACATTTCATTCCCATTTCTCTTCAGATGAGTGCAAAGATTAGATCAAATTAAGGGCCTGTTAACATCATGTTCTTTTGAGACAACTGAAATGTTTAGCCGTGTTTCTGCTGTCTGTACTATCTGCTCTCTCTTTCTGTTTACAAAATGTCCTGAAAATACCTACATTTAAAATACGAGTTTTGTAGTGGAGGGTTTTGAAAACATCCAGTCTATGTTGTGGTGTAAACAGGAAATCAGAATCCTCTTGTATGGGGAAGCGCTGGTACTTATGCTGTATGACTGACTATGACGTACAAATGTGAATGTTGTTGAGTTTGAGAAGTCATTTCACCTACTACTGGAGTGGAAGGGAAATGACACCGTTTTTAACATTTCTAGAAGTGTCTACTGAGAAATCAATAAAGCTGATATAAATGTGTTTTACAGAAATGGAAAAATAATCCTGTTTCATTGGAAGGTTTTGACTCAAACAGGGCCAGAGTTGTATATTCTTGCTACACCATTTTTCTCTCATGAAGTTACCCTTTGTTAATTTTCAATGCAATTCAAAAATACTTTTTTGATCCAAAGGAGGAATTAAATTTTGCAGTAACTCCTATAGTTTTTTTATTGTTACGTTATTTTTTTCATCAAGTTGTTGTAGGTGTTAATAGCTACTGGCAGGAAGGATCTTCTGTAGTGGCCTGTCTTGCACTGGTTCAAGAGAAGCCTCTGACTGAAGACACTTTGTTGTTTAAAAATCTTCTGAAGTTGATGCTCACTGTTGTCCATAATCTTCTTCACTTTCTGAAGAAATTTTCTTTCCAAAAATAACATGAGAGGTTCAGTGGATGCTTTGAATCACTATGACTCTGAAAGTTAGGATTAAGACCTCTCTTCCTTCTTTAATTATGAACATAGGATTGTAAACATTACATCCAAACTGACTGGTATTTTTTTTTTACTATTCACAATTTTGTCCCCCCTAAAAAAAAAGCCTCAGTTTTATATTCAGAGCAAACCTGCACCTTTTAATCTGGACATGGTGTTCTGTGGGTTATCTGCAGTGTTTTGTTTTTTTGTTGTTTTTTGCCAAGCATTGCTTATGTAACTGCAGGCATTTTAGCACAACAGAGGCAAATGCAGGAGAGTTTATCATCCAGTCGATCAGTAGTTTTCAACCCCGCTGAGGGTTGCAACTATACTATTAAGGGGCTTTAAGACTCTTTAGTAATTCCTAATAGAAAAAAACTAAACATCTTGTGTTGGTGATGTTTCTACTAATAATTTATAATTATATTATATTCATATAGTTAATTGTGGGGTATATTTAACTAATAGCAGGAAACACAACTAACTCGCTTTTATTGATATAATGTTGGTAGGTAGCTGACATGTTTTGGAATCATTGCCATAGATGATAAAACAAAGGAGCACACGCTGTTAAATAGATTTCTGATATTCTTGTTGGGATGCTTTTGTCTTTTATATGTCTACTCTTTGGGTTTGATTAAGCACATGAACAATGCGATACTCTGTTACGACAACTTTCAAAGACTGGGTAGAACATGACTAAAGTGGCAGGAAAACATTTGACAGATATTTGCATTACCTGGAGGGCGGCTACTGATCAGGACAAATTTGAAAGATCGCCTCTTGGAGGGAAAGAGTCCTAAACAAAAGGAAAACTTTTGTAAACTTCTGCCCATGGCTCTTGTGTAATAACTAACACAAAAGTTGTATAGTGCTTACTGGTATAATTGTAATCAACTTGTCTTAATCTACTCTATACGGATACAGCTATTCCCTCATAATTCAATAATCAATAAAGTAATTAGAGTAGTTTTGGCAGTTAGAGCTGCAAAAAAAAACTCACAAAAGATCCAAAAGTTTTTTTTCTAATTTTGCAATTAAATGAAATCCATTTTTGTATTTATATTTGGCTCTGTTTCTGACTGTCCCTCTGAAGTTTTCCATTTCTGACAGCTCGTTAGACTAATTTTCAGCCATCTCACATTCTGTCTGCCTCGTCCCTGCCAATACAAAACAGTAACACATGCATTTACAGCCACAGATCTTCTTTGAAAATCCATATGTGCTTAACATAAACACACAGGCTCAATTATTCCGATTTACAGTCCTGATCTCCCTCCAGATACACATGCAGTCATGCAGCCTTCAAAGGCTCAAATGACAGGAATCTGGCTGGAGCTTGTGTTGAATTGGAAGACGAGGCAGATATCTAATTTACTGGCTAGAAAAAAAAAAAAAATACCAAGACATGCCTCACATTAAGTATTACAGTTTGCAAGCAGTCTTATAACAAGATGAAAACTGGGCCAAACTTCAATTTTTAACCAAAATATTCTTGCAAAAAAGGAGATTAAGAAAGATCAGAGAAAGTCTTCATACTGGGATATTTCTTCTTAGCTGTGATGTAACTAATTATCATAAAAGCTTATTTAAGCAACAAGCCTAAATTTAAGGAAATTTAAAATTAAAGAGAAATAGTGCAGTTCAAACTTTATCTTTCTGTAAGGTTTCTTTGTTTTACTCCTGAACAATAAACACAATATCGTAACAAAAGAAAGTGAACAAAACTGATTTTTTTATTATTATTGTTTTAAGAGAATGGAGCCCAAATTTTTTTTTTTTCATTTTCTCGGCTTAGAAGCTGTGTGTATTCTCTAAAGATTCTTCTTTACATGCATTATTTTTCAGATGCCTCAAATCAATGAAGGTTTGGTCCAACAATATTAAAGCTGTCGATTTACCTCTTCTGTTGGTTGGCCAAATGTTGTACTAGAGTGGAGATTTGGTTGAAGATACAATGCAAACTTGTCTTTCAGGTGCGTAACTTGTGTTACATGGTGACACGAAGGGAAAAAATGAAGCACAGCCTCAGCGACCTCCAAGAGAAGATCTTCCATCTGCAGATCCAGCTGCTAGAAGAAGAAACATCAGGAGGTAAGGGATGAAATAATGCCAGCAGGTGTGCATAGAGTCACTGATTGAAGTGCTAAAATGTCCAACCCTCTCAGCAATAATGTAGCCAAAACCACCGACACACACTTTAAACCTCCTCTAAACTGAGTGTCCAGCTAATGCATGTAGGTGGAAAGCGTTGAAAAGGGCTTTTTATCATGACTGCACAGCAGGTCACCCTCCACACGGGTACAGGATAGGCCAGTGGAATAACAGCTTAGATGCATGTTTGGACAAACCGATGCCAGATTTCCCTCTACTTTTCACAGACTACCAAGCTAAATGTGGTATGTGCAGTTAGGTTGTGGGTCAAGATGGGTCGGGAGAATTGATGCTGCTTTCTGCATCAGGTGTCTATTCAAAAGTAATATTATGGTTTTATTAAGATCATCAGCTTAGAATAAAAGCATATCAATATCTCGGGCACTGAAAGCCTGGATTGTGTCCTGTTTAACTAGTAGTTATTTGATAAACTGCTTTGGTGTGTATTAACAATGTGTTTAAGGTAATAAGCTTTAGAGAGAGAAAAAAATGGCCAAGACTATGAAACAGAAAAGAAAAAGGTTTAACTGTTTTGTTCATAATAGTTCAGCCTACAGAGCAGCATTAGTTAGGAGGGTGTGGATTAAGATGGAGATCAGAGGTTGACTCTAAGCTCGAATTAAGAAACAGCAACCATAGCAAAGTTCACAATGTTTTGAAGGAGATTGGAACACATTTTTACCACTCAAGATTTATATCGGACGTTGTTTTTTTGTTCTGTTACAAGAAATGAAGAGAAAAAATAATATTTGTATGTGTTTACACCTAAACATCAGTAGTCCTCTGAGAAGCAGGTTGTAGCTACGGTCTTGCTAACAATGAATGAAACCATCTTTATATCCTAGATATAACGTGCATAAACTTTGCCTGGTTGCAAAATTTGTTGCATTTCACTTCAGGTTTACAAAACGGTCCTAGGTTCAATATGGTTGAAGATGAAGCAGAGAAGCTTTTTGGAAAACGGGAAAAAAAAGAAAAGAAAAACAATGTAAGTTTGCTTAGGATTACATGTGGCCCTAATCTAAAAAGTAAGGATTCTGTGATTTTACAACCTTTGTGGGTCCAGAGAAGCAGAACAGATAAATGTACATAGTAATATTTCATCTTTATTAGCTTGAATATTATCAAGACTTGTACAATTTAAATGATCGATTAGAAATGCTCAAGAATGCAAGTGATAGAGATCAATTGATAAAGGATATTTTCTAAGGCCGATACCGATTATTTAAATATCTAACTGATCTCGGATATGTGCTGCCAATATTATTTGGGCCTATTCTTTGAGCCAGCGTTACTATTCTTCCCCCATTCACATGATAAAAATGACACAATGATGAAAAAAGCTACACAAGTCCCATTTAAACATAAAAGAAACATTTATCAACAAAAAACGAAACATTGGAAATAGATATGAAATTAAGGGAAAAGGCAATGCATGCACTTCAGAGGCAGGATTTCCTGAAAAGTAGCCAATCACAGACAAGTTTGCTTTGTCAAGTGGGTATTGCCTTCAAACTGACAAAAGTTGACATGAGTGCATAGAAACGGGTCCACATGTGCATAAGAGAGAATCTATAAAGGCATAAAAAGCAAACCCCAAGCTCAGAAAAGCAGCATGTATATAGCATTGTGATATATTTGGGGGGTCATAGGGTTAAATCTGCACTCATAGAAGATTCAAAATGTTCATGGATAGTAGTTTACATGCACATGTTTTAAATAAAACTGCTCATATCCTTGGGATAGTTATATGGCCTATACATAACATACTATTGTAAAATTCTCAGATAAAGAGAATTAAGCTCCTCAGTTCAGCCTATTTTGAGAGTGTTTCAGAAGGAGTTGTTTTTTGGGGGGAGTTTTTTTGAGTTTTTACGGCACTAGTGGTTCGTTTTTTCAGACAGTAGGCTGACAACAAAGGGGGGTATGAGAGAGAGGGAGAGACATGTGGGAAAGGACCACAAGCTGGATTTGAACCCGGGTCGCCCACGAATCATCTATGACTTCTTTTTTTATTTATTTAGGAATGTAGGACAAAATTCCAAATATTTACCAAACATTTCAGATGGCTCAAGTTCTGCAAGAACTAAACATCAAAGTATTCAGTCAGAAATAAAAGGACCTCATTCTGATTCAACTAAGAGTCTTTTAACCGACTAATTCCAGCCCATTAAAGTTATTCATGTTCTGTGTGAAATAGTGGCATAACATCCTTGAATTTATTGATTCACACACCTTGGCCTCAAATTGTGCAGACCCTTTTCTGCATTTTAAATGGTAAAGAGACAATTCAATTAAGAGGCCAAACCAGTGTGGCTTTCCGTTTTCCAGTGGAAGCCAGAGACCAGCTCATATGTAGAAATCAGCTTTATTTTCATCACCTCTTTAAGTTCAAACAATCTGGAATCCTTTTTTTCACACAGAAAAGTAACTCAAGTCCAAATCGACGGTTTGATGAATTTTAAGCTGATTAAATTAATATGAAACGGACAACATCCTGAAGGTCTGAAAACATTTGCACAGATGTTGACTGAATGAAGCGAGACTGAACGCCTTTTTAAGCAACCTCATTACAAGATAGGTTGAAGTTGAATAACTCATCATTTTCTCTTTTTCTCATTAGCTGCCAGAATTACCAGCTGTTGTTGTTGTTGTTGCTGAGTGATGGTTGTTATGTAGATGATGTGGAGCATCTTTAACTAAGAGTCGTGACCTGCCACTGCCAGGG
>JAUZNJ010091207.1:0-22457 GCA_034780135.1 Jordanella pulchra | reverse complement strand
AATAAACTGTTGAACTTTTTCCCTGAATCCGTGTGGTGTTCTGCATGTGGGTTAGAGCCCTGAAACCCACCATGACATACAGGTTGTGCATGCAATTAAGAAGACATCCAAACTGTTTTTGTTCCTTCCCAATCAAATGAGTATTCTTTACTGATGTTTTATGCCTTAGACTATTAGTGACTAGATCAGTACATTTTGTAGGTTGAGGACTGGCAACATTTTCTAACTCAAGAAGGACTTTGCTGTTACTCAAGGAAACGTCATTTTGTCTGAGGAACCAGTCAAAGGGCAAGAGTAGGAGGAATAATTTTTGAGGAAAAACATTTGACTGAACAGCAAAGAATACCTGGGATGAAGGAATCCCGCGATTTCTACCAGGGTAAGACAGCAATGGATTGGGTAATATCAATAGCAACTTATCTCTCATCTTGTGTTGATTTAGTATGAGTGAGGGGGATTCTGGATTAATGACATGGTGTTATTGTAATGTACAAATTTGAATATATTGCTTTAGCAAAACTGGGTGATTAATGATAAATAAGTTCTTGTTTTGCTATGCAGCAAACAGTTTTCTATGTAGCTTTTTTGCAGTCATTTTATCTCCTTACCTTTCCTCCTAACACATCCAGTCGTTACCTGCACCATCCATTCCTCTCCTCAACTCCTTCTTCTTAATTCACTACATTCCTTTCCTGTTCTCTCTCTACTGATCGACAGGGTGATATCGATTGGAAAAGAGATGGGTCAGCTTGATAATGAGACTCCGAAAAAAGGAAAGAGAGCAAAAAGGGATAGAAGAACTAGGGGAATGGAGATAGATTGGAGGCAAAAGAGGATTAGAGCCGGGGAGGGCTCAGAATGTGTGTTTCTCTGACATGGTTTGCTAACTTTGGCAAGGCTCTGCTGCCTTTTTTCCCTCTGCTGGCTTTGAAACAGAAAATTCACAGGGGGTATCAGTGAAAGGATCTGATCCATATTGTGCAAACACAACATGGAGTTATATGCACAATTCGCAGGGATAAAGTGTGTTTTGTCATGAACAGTCACATACAAATGGAAATAAACCCTAAAGTGACTGTATTGTCTATGTTGAGCTTTGATATTCATACAGTTCTGTTTTCATACAGTGTACTGCAAAAGTATTTGGGATTTTCACTGAAGTGCTAATATAAAGTAGCATACAATTTATGAATTAAAAAGGATAGCTTCCAAGTTAAAAGAAAAAAGGTCTTTCTGGTTATGTGTTCAGGTTCCCTTAATCAGTTCTTCAAATAACAACCATTGCAATACCTTTATGTTTTTTTGAGGAACGTTTCTTTCAGGTTTGGATTTAGATACTAAATGTTCATTCAAATTTGGAAAATATATGTAATAGCATTTAGTCCCCTTCAGACTTTTTAATACCACCTTGTTAGGTCATTCACTTAAGAATTTAAAAAAAAGACACCAGAGTGGAAGATTATCTTTACCTGCAGGCGGAGAACCACAGACCGTTGCCTCTGTGAGTTCTCGGTTCGTATGGCCTCAGTCTACAGATTCATTCATTCAAAAGGGGGTGTAACCCTATTACAATGTTTCTAAGGATGGGGGTTTAGAAAACAAGTGTACAAAGCTTACAACATATGGTTAAAAAACCAATCCTCCTCCTTCAGGATAAAAACAAGTGCAGCTTTGATTAATTATAGTTCTACACTCCTTCAGCTCTTCACACAGGATGTCCTCCTTCTTATCGGGACTGGCAACTCTCAGAAACCAGGGCAGTCATCATTAACCCTTCATCTCAGGAACTTGTCTCATGATATGGATCCTGGAGCCATTCCTCTCCCCCTCAGTCTCCTACTTTGGTGATCGTCCAAACAAAGGCTCAGTGTAGTCATATCATACACCTGTTACACCTATGGCCTTGGAGCACATGGGAAAAGGATCCTTAGGCTCTTCTCACGGTGATGCAGACTGAAGGAATTTGAAGTCATCTCCTTTCTTCAAATATATATACGCACATTAAGAAATGTATCCAACTACTACTACTAATATTTTTTTTGCCAGGAAAATTTGTGTAAAGCAAATTCAAGACCTGCTAAAGCTTTTTTTATTTGAATAAATATCTGAAAAGTACTGGGTTATATGCTTTAAAATGTTCTTGTGGCTTTGGCTGTATGTTTGGGATTTTTTTTACTAATTAAAGGGATAACTTATGCCCCAGACGTGTGTTAGGCTCTCTCACATATTTTATTCAGGGATTTCTCAGAATTTAGCTCCACCCATCTTCCAATTAGGGCAAATTTTAAACAGGGTTCCTCGTGACTTTTTTTTAAATACTTTTATTCTTGCCCCTCTACTAAAGCCAGGTTTTGTGTCTTGTCAACAAAACATTACTAATATATTATCTTTCATGAACTGCATATACAGTATCTTCAACTACTCTAGAGTTACACTGACCAAAGTTAGATTTTTTTCTGATTTTTAATTTCTTTACTTTGAGGATTGATTTAACAGTACTGAGTGAGATTTGTTCTAAACATTGGACTTTGTTTATATCTTAACGCTGCTTTAGACGTTAGACTGACCTGTATGCTATGCTATTTTTGTCCAAATGTTCACTTATATTCTTTATCAAGTCTCGCAGGTCTCTGCAGAACAGCCATTTCAATTTACATTTCTAATAAAATACATTGAAGTTTGTGAGTGTAACATTTAAAAAGGGCAATGGATATGAAGGCTTTTTATAAAGCAACCTATCTAATATTCTGTTCTGTTTAAAGTGTCTTAGAACAAAGTTACCCTTTACATTATTGATATTTCTTTTTGTTTTGCTGTTATATACTAAGAAATTTTATTAACTTGTTCTCCCTGACACTCTACTTTTAATGTGTCTTTTTATGTTTCGTGTCTCTGCACTGACACTCCCTCCACCAAGCCTGAGGAGCTGACCAATGTACTAGAAATCTGTAACATTGTCTTCACCAGCATGTTTACCTTGGAGATGATCCTAAAACTCACAGCTTTTGGCTTCTTTGAGTATTTGAGGAACCCATACAACATCTTCGATGGCATCATTGTTATTATCAGGTCTGTAATATATTAAGATAAAGAAATGAAATCACAGCATTGATCATTTTTTCTCCTGTAGTAACCAGTTGTTCTCATTTCTACATATCTTCCCACTCTCTGTGACTGTGCATGCTTTCTACAACACCCCCCTCCCCCAGTGTGTGTGAGATCATTGGCCAGGCAGATGGTGGTCTGTCAGTGCTGAGGACGTTCAGGCTGCTGAGGGTCATTAAGCTGGTAAGGTTCATGCCTGCGCTGAGGCGACAGCTTGTGGTTCTGATGAAGACTATGGACAACGTTGCCACCTTCTGTATGCTGCTCATGCTCTTCATCTTCATCTTCAGGTAATGTAATAATTTTCATTTTTGAATTTAAAAATGAGGCATATATGCTTTTTAACTGTGCAAAAACCACAAGCATAAGTATAAATGTGTGTATCTTCTTATTCTATGTGATACATATATGTTTCAAGTGCTTTGAATGTGTTCTTGGTTTAACCTTCTTAAAAATCATTATTAATCAAGTGCTGTTACAATTTGTTTAGTTGAAATATATTTCCCAAAGTTTATTTCAGGTCATAAACTGATGTATACTCATCATTGGCATAAATACAAAAGTAATTCTGGTTTACTAGTGATGCATTGTATTGTGTGCCATAACAAACCTCTTCCACAACATTATTTAATATCTACATATGTATATATGTGTAAGACAGAGACATCCGACATTACTGATATTTTGTTAACTATCTTTTATTCAGTTTACTCAAGTATCGGGGCCACTTGTTTCTGCTGCCATTAATTAGCTTTTTTTATCATGTTATCTAGGTTTTTAAACACTATTATATTCGGGATTAAAATTATTAATTTAAGTTGGTTAGCTATCTGACATGGACCAATATTTTGAGCACATTTCCCAAACTTTCAAAAAGGAGATTTTAAGCCTTTCCGGACAATATGTCCCTGGATTTAAATTAAAGTTAGAAAAATCTGGAGTTGGTCCGTTATTTTATCCCCCCTCTTTGTGCAATGCACCAATAGTTTCTTCAAATAGTGAAATATTTATGTGATGCCATTTTGGCAGCTACATATTTAACTGTTTTGATTTTTAGGAGCCGGCAGCTCTTTTCTGTTAAACAATCCCTTGGTACTTACTGATTTTTCACTCCCCCAAATTAGACAGCGACAATGGACTTCCAGCTGTTTGCAGTTTATCAAAAGCTTGTTACTTCTTTTTGTTTGTTTGTTTGTCTTTTTCTGGCATACTCAAAAAACAAACTGACCAGTATTATTCATTTGACAGTTTTGATTGCTTGAGTAACAACTTGTTACAAAACATGTTTCTAAATATCATTTTGGGGTCTATTTAAGAAATTCAGCCTAGATTTATAATTGTGACTCCTTTAGCACAAGTTCACTCTCTTGATGATTTTTTGTTTGTTTGTTTTATATATTAACATCCGTTTCCATCTCTTTGGGTATTTTTTTAATTCTTCCTGTCCTAACCACAAAACCTTGTTTGATAGTCTTAATAAAACACTTTAAATGTAAGACCATGTCAGGGCATATTCAGTTTTTGGTAAAAATAGAGTTCTGTTCATGTTACAGCATCTTGGGGATGCACATATTTGGCTGTAAGTTCAGTTTGAAGACAGAGGCAGGGGACACAGTTCCTGACAGGAAGAACTTTGACTCCTTGCTTTGGGCCATAGTCACTGTGTTTCAGGTAACATTATTTAGGAACCACTTAATTTCTATCATGCATTTTCCTTGGAAGGATGACCCGAAAGACTTAATGACCTCTTCTATGTATGCTGTAGATTCTTACTCAGGAGGACTGGAATATGGTGCTGTACAATGGCATGGCATCCACCTCTCCTTGTGCTGCTCTTTACTTTGTTGCCCTTATGACATTTGGAAACTATGTGCTCTTCAATTTACTAGTCGCCATCTTGGTTGAAGGTTTCCAAGCAGAGGTAATCATAAGTTTAAGCAATCACTAAATCCAATAAAAAATAAGAAAAATATTGGCTGTTTTGAAAAATGAAAAGATTTGGATTTTTACAATAATCAACTTCCCTGATGCCTCTGTCTCTTTTTTTTCTTCAACAGGGTGATGCAAACCGCTCCTATTCAGATGATGACAGGTCTTCCTGTAATTTTGATGAAAATGATAAGCAAAAAGACTCCTTGCACCTCTCAGGTATCAACATATCCCACAAGTTTGCAGCTATTTTAACCACCATTACAATTTTACAGACAAAGGAAGATGTTATTTTAGAAAATACATAGGGAGAATTTTAAATTGAAAAACCTTTAAATTTACTTTCTTTACTCCAACAGCTTTTTTAAATGTTTTCCATAGTCTAAACTGTACAATATTTCTTTTTGAAATTTCAGTCTAGACTTAAATACATTTATTCGTTTATTAATGTCTTTGCTATTATTATAGTTTTATAATAACTGATTTGAATTGGTGAAGGGGCATCACCATTTTAAAGCAAAAAACTTGCAGGTTATATAATATGGACGTAAAAAACAACACATGTTTCTTTAGTAAAATTGCGCTAAGAACAATTTCCAGACAAAAGATGTAAAATTAATAAAGTTTATATAATCCCACTTCTATTCCTTCTGCACCCACTCTGCATACCCTTTTATGTGCTGAAAAAGCAGCAATGAACCAACCAGTGACCACAGTGCAGAAGAGTACAGAGCGACATTTAGCTGCACATTTGGGAGGTGTCTGATGGTGTCTGGTCACTGTTCTCCTGAGTCGAAATGTAACTTTTTAAATGTCAGTGTTTATGGAATAAAGTACATTTGGGTTGTTTGTAAAAACCAATTGCTTCCAAAGACATGTTTAACAATGAATGAACCACTGGCAAATAGTCCTTTGTTTCAGTATTATGAGTTTTTTTCTACCATACAAAAGGCAATTTATTGTGTATTAAACTCATCTCTGCTCATTGAATGTGGTTTTAACATTGTTTCTATTGTGAATAATGATGGGGAAACCTCTGCTTCCATAGCAGCAACAGACACCACATAAACAAAAAGAGGCGAGCTCTGTATTTAATGCTCCTTCTTTCTATTTTTGACAGCTTCTTTCCACACATTCATCTTTTTTTGCTCCTTACCTTCTCTTAACACTCCTGTCCATTCCCTTTGTTTACACCCCCCTTATCCTTCTGTTTTCTGTAGACCCAAAGCTCTGTACCCTCACCCCTAATGGACACCTGGACATGTCAATGTTGCCCGCTGGTCTTTTTCCAGGAGAGAGATTGACCTTTGCACTTGGCTCCAGAAAGAACAGCGTTATCTCTCTCGGTAGAGCTGACCTGGAAAAGAGGGCTATGGTAAGTAGAAATGGTAAACACTAACTACATTAGTTCCTGGCTGAGTTCCAATCTCTGTCTTATGCAGACACTTAAAGTAGTTGTTGTTACTCTTGTCCTGATTTATCAAATCTGGGCCAGATTTGTGTACCAAAATAACTATAGGGCAGGTTCCACATGTGATTCATGAACCTCTGCATATACTGTCCAATTTTAGTTCATGACCAATTTCAGGTTGATTCATGTGGTGTCACATAATGATATTTTCTTGTAAATTTTCAACATGGATGAAAAAAAGACAATTTTTTACTCAGTTTTAAAAGAGACAGATGATTATTGACATGTTATATGGTACTCCCAAAAGATGGAACAAATAAAATCCTTTTACTGTTATCTTGTTATCTTGTTTTAATAATATCATATTAGAAATTACTACATCCTGAAATGAGCTTGAAAAAGACCATTCAAACATATTCGTGTTGTAATATTTTACGATAATTGAGGATCCAGAAAAATATTGTTTTGAAGTAGTCATCTTTAAAAATGTGTGATTGCATGTCTGTGAAGGTTCTCAGACATGCATCAGGTCATCAAGGTCATAGTCAAGGTTAGAAAGTTCAGTTTAGGTAACTGGAAGTGAATTTTTTTAGAAGATATTTAATTTCTCATTCTTCATTCTCATCAAGAGGCTTCTTCAGTTCTAATTGCTGCTGGAGAACAATGAGATAAATTAGGGGAGGGGAAGAAAAGAAACAAAAGGTGGCTCTGATCCCTCCAACATAATGGCCAATAGGGGTCACAGAATATCCTTCAGCCACCTACACCTGAAGGCTAAAGGGCACTCATTTGAGGACATCTATGTCCATATTCTAGCCAAGAAAGACAGATGGATTGGGAAGCCATCTTTGTTAACCTGGAAATACCATCCCTAACAGAGGATGCGGTCTCAGACATAACCTGTCACAAACATACAAAGCACTGGCAGGAACCCTACCAAAAACATTAATCTCACACCCACCCTAACCTGACTCATACTGTAACCAGGTATGTGACGGAAACTACGCTGACAAAGGAAGTTAACGACCCATCAGAACCCAACTAACGACACCTAACACCCCCAGGTGACTATATCGACCATTATGTTAGAGGGATCACCTTTTGTTTCTTTTCTTCCCCTCTCCTAATTCTTTGGTCACACCTACAGTATATTTATCTCAGTGTTCTCCAGCACCAGATAGAACTGAAGAAGCCTCTTAGACAGGCATGCCCATAGTCGGTCCTCAAGGTCTGCAGTCTTGCAGGTTTTAGTGGTTTCCCTGCTTCAGCACATCTGATTCTGATGATTGTAGTTCAGTAAAAGCCTGTTAATCAGCTATCAGTGGAAATCAGCTGTGCTGAAGCAAGGAAACCTCTAAAACCTGCAGGACAGCAGCCCTCGAGGACTGACTTTGGGCATCTCTGCTCTTAGATGAGAGGTGAAACATCTTCTAGAACATGTCCACCCAGTTGCCTAAACTGAACTTTCTAAATGTGTGATAGATGTTTACCAGCATCAAAGTTTTTGTCTTTTACAGTATCCAGGTCGAGGTTACCACAACTGGGGCCGCCCGCTGCCTCCCCAGCCTCATCCCTTGTGTTCCAGCTGGAGCAGCCTTGGGGGCCGACCCTGCTCCTCCTCATCCCCCTCTGCAAGTCCTGCCTTTACACCTACATCTGCAAGACCCTTTTACGGCTGTGGTCTGGGGGGTCTAGGAGGGGTGGTAGGTGGAAGTCTTCGTATCCGTGGCCCTCGTGCCTCTTCATCCCCTCACCATCCTCATCATATCCAACCAGATGAAGAGGAGTCCCTTCTCTCTCCTCCCACCACTACTCCGCATTGTCTTCAAATTCCACATTCAAAGCTCCACAACTATTTTGCACCTCGTAGGGACCGCAGAGCCCTCTCTTTAGAGCTCCCCAACATGCTGCAGTCTCCAGCTGGAAACCAATTGCAACATCATGCTCTGCCTCCGGTTAAACTTCATGCCCACCACAGGAAGAAGAGCTTCTCTGGAGGGCTTGTGATCAGTAATAGTGGAGACTTGGAAGGAATCCACCAGGACTGTAATGGGAAGACCCTAGTGTCGCACCTGCTCCTTCCGCCCTCCAGGCAACAGCTGGAGCAAACTGGAGGGGAGAACCAGCAAAACCACCTGATGACAGATGTCTTCCCACAGGTCAACACACGCTGCAAGGACCGGGAGGATCTGGATGATGACATTGAATATGTAGGTTGTTTTTTTATATATAGAAAGACAAAAAAACCATGATAATTACAATTAAAGAAATATTTCAATTCCAGCTAAAAATTAAATACAAATAAATACTAAAGTAAAAATGACCAGAATTGGTTATTAGCATTTCAACAAACAAATTAACTCAAATTAAATTTAAAAAATGCAGTCATCTTTAACTGATTTAGCTTTGATTTCTATCGACTTTCTAAGTGCTTGGCTCTCCCGGGATTCATTGTCAGAAAGTCGGTGTATGAGAAAAACATGGTTGATTAGGACCATGGCAATTCCCCTGCTATTTAGACAGCAGGGGAAAGAGTTGTGCAGATGGCAATGTTGGAAGATGCTCCAAGCTGTTGCCACATTTGTAACTGTTTCATTTGCCTGAACAATTAAAGGAAGGCAACCTAAGCGGGAACTTTCTTTGAAGTTTTGTGTTTCTCCTCCTAAATGTGTGTGCTGTGTGCCTATGTGAGCTGTGATATGTCTCTTCTTTACAGAGCTTATGCTTTCGAATCCAGAAGATGTTGGAAGCATACAGACCAGACTGGTGTGAGACAAGAGAGGACTGGTCCATCTTTCTTTTCTCCCCACAGAACAAGTAAGTTATCATTACATTTATACCACATTTAGTATGTTCTAAATGGAACAGAGTTTATTTCCCCACTTACTCTGGACAAATATGTGAATAAAGACCAACGAACTCTGATTTGGACCAAACAACCTGACTAAGACCCACTTTTTGAGGTGATCTTGGTTCACTTTCAAACATCAACTGGTCCGGTTTGCTTCAGGTGTAAATACAAACTGGTCCAACCCAAATGCAGAAAGCATAAGTCTTTTTAAACTTAGCGAGCCACCTTAGTAGGAAACGTAATATCAAATTCATACCTGTTCCACTGTCTGTTTCTTAGCAACGCTGCGGCCAGTAAGGAATGGCCTTTCCTTGGCTTGAAAAATGCATTTTAAAATTAAAGTCGCTAAATCTATTTTTAAAGAACTGCTCTTGGCACTCCAAATGATTTTGTAGCTGATATAACAACACCAATCTATCCATCTTCACCTGCTTATTCCATCAGGGTCAATATTATGACTTTTTTTTTGCCAACCTTCACCCCCTGGCTCCCGGTCCTTGGTGAAGGAGGTGGCTCTAAATGTAATTTTCAGATGAACATGCCATCCTACCCTCTATCCCTGTAGAAAGAAGCATCAGGTACTGATAAGCTCTTAAATTAACCAAAAGGACCACCAAAAACAAAAGTATGATGCACCGAAGGTTTATGGGAAAAAAAACAAAACATCAACAGGCTGAAGAACTGCAAGAAAAAAAATGTAATGTTCATTCACAAAGAGTAGCTAAAGTTGAGGATGAGGGGACAAGTACAGATTTCTTTACAAAACAGGCACCTTATTTCAATACTACTAAAGTGTTTCCAGAAAACTAGACATTTCTGCAGATGGTCAAATGATTTGATCTGATTAATCGCTTGGTATATGTATACACACTTCATGATTGGATCATTTTATTTAGTGTCCATGTAAACTAGGATTTTAACCTTCCGATTTAGATCAGATCAGAGACATTTTGCGGATATAAACATGGATACTTATGACCAATGCAAGCAACAGTTGTCACACTCATGGCTTTGCTGTAAGTTATTATCCACTTGCAAAAATTCAGCTTTTAGTCCCAAACAGAAGACTTTTCTGGTGTGAATACACCCTTGATAATAGTAAACAACTTGTTTTCCAGCAATTACCTTATTAATACAGCGTTTTCTTAATGCCCTTTTAAAAATTGTAAAAATAATACATTAGCTGCTTTACAGATGCAGGAACAATTATACACAATAAAAAAAATATATCTTAATTCAATAAGCTCTTAAAATATGACTTTGCAACAGGTTACATGTTAGAATTTGTTTTTTGTCCCCTCACTGCTGTTCGTTGAGATGCTTTTGTCATGGGTTTAGTAAGCCATCCGAACCAAAAGCATGAACCATTGTAAGGGGACTAAAAAAAAAAGTTTAAGAGTTTTGTTACAAGTGTGATGAGGTGTCTGGGAAATCAGGGCCGAAAATGTTCAGGAACTGGATGACAGGAGCCCTGAAAGAATAACAAAGGGTGAGTATATTGTTGTGAGGTACTGAAGTAATGGTTTCACGTAAGCTGCAAAATGACTTGAATGAAGATCCATTCATCCTTCTTCTGTCGCTTATCCATGAGGGTAAAAGGGGCCTGGTGTCTGTCTCTAACAGTCAACGAGCAGAAACTGAACAGGTCGTCAGTCCATCGAAACACATAGAAATACCACGCAGAAACACATTAACACCTAAGTCCAATTTAGATTCACAATTAACCTAAAAGTCATGTTTGTGGATGCCAAATAAATGGAGAACCGGAGAGAACCCACACATGCACAAGCAGAACATGCAGGCTCTGTGCTGAAAAACCCTAGGCCATAGTCTAACGCTGGACTTGCTGCAAGGGAATAATGCTACAAACTGCAACATTATGCTGAATGGTATATGGTAAACAGCCTGTATGGCGCTTTTTTCAAGTCACAAGACTTGGCCGAAGCACTTTATACTGCATTCAGCCATTCATCGATACACACACACTCACACTGATAGTGGCAAGCTACATTGTAGCTTCAGCCACCCTGGGGCTCACTGAAAGTGTGAGGCTGCCGTACACAGGTACCACCATCGATTGCAGTGCAAACACCACAGTGGCGAATGAAAGATATTTTGAAAAAAAAAAAAAACTCAAAACCAATGTCATTAGATCAACAGAATTGTCATTAGATAATTGATCATTATCTTATTAAGTTTGTTAAAGTCTGGCTGCATCTCTGCAGCATTACTATTATGATTGGCATCACCTTGCACTGAAAAATTAAATCAGCATTGAGGGTGTTAGAGACAAATGTTGTTTGTTTTTTTTTTGTTTTTTTTTAAAGCCTTCAAAAGTCTACATGTTTATTCAGAATTATCTTTTTTTCATATTTTTTATATTCCTGTCATCTGTTGTGATAAGCACTTCAGTGAAAATATTTAATTGCTTTTTGGCAGAACGCACTGTCAAATGCTCACTTCTCAAAAGCAGATTCAGTGCTTATCCTGAATGTCCAATTTCCTTCTGCCATCAGTGTCTCCCTCTACTCTTTTTCTGTGTGTTTCACTCAGATCCCTTGAATCTGCTCTCCCAGCAGACCTCTATACTCGGGGATCCTGGGATGCTGACAGTACTGTTAATGTAATTTGTTTTGAAATAGGAGCAATGAAAACAAAGCCTGAATGACATTATTTACGCACTGAGATGTGAAGGAGCTATCATATGCAATCACATGAACTGATTTAACTTTGACTGGGTGGAAGTGCACATAAGTTTAGGCAGAGTGTTAGGACAATAAATATGTATGATTCATTTTTAAAAGTTCTTTATCTTGATTTCTCCTGTCAGGTTCAGACTGATGTGCCAGTCCATCATCGCCCATAAGCTTTTTGACTATGTCGTGTTGGCCTTTATCTTCTCCAACTGCATCACAGTGGCTCTTGAAAGGCCAAAGATACTTCAGGGCAGCCTGGTAAATCCATTTGAAGTTTGTATCTATGAAGTGCCTTGTTAAAGTAATCATACCCCTTGAAAATGTCCTCAGATTTCATGATGAGAGGAAACTTCAATCTCTTTAAACAGATTTTATAGGACAATGCAAGGAACACAGACTTAAGAGTGCTCTTTTTTTACATAAACCTGACAAAAAGGAAGATCATTAAATTATTTTACAAAAAGGAATAGGAAAGGTGTGTGCTATACATATCCATTAAGCTTATTTTACTCAAATACCCCTCCTAAATAGAATCCAATGTCCTCAGCTGCCAGAGAAGTTGCTTCAGAAGTTTTTGCTAGAGAACATCATTTCAGCAAAATTAAGACTGAGAAGTAAAAAAAAAAGTGTTATACAGAACCTTCGAAGACTTTGAAAACACCACAATAAATGGCAGTTTTAGATTACTTGTTAAGGAGGCCATACAAATAATAAAGGAGACAAATCAAGCATGTAGAGTGAGGTACCCTGGTTAGCTTGAAAATGTATTATTCTGATACCATTCATTTGAAATTATTAGCCCAGCCAAGAGCTACTCTGCAAAAAAAAGGTTTAAGATATAAAACTTGTGGGGACATAGACCAACAGACTATGTACCATAAATTGTCCCATTAAATAATTAAATGTACTTCTAATTTAATTAAGAGATTAAATAACTTGATATACCATTACTTCATGAAAAGCTCAATTAAATAGTAACATGTCCCATTAATCTATTATATATACATTTTCCTAAACTATTAAACTGTATAATATGTGTTTTTTGATTAAATGTATTTAAAATATCTATGGAAAAATGTTTTAGGGGGTTAGCAGACCACCAACAGAGGGTGCCACAAACTATTTCATGTTTTATGTTGATCCATCAAATAACCACCTATAAGATTCAAGAGGTTTGTGATTGCGATGTAAAAAATTTGAATGAAATTTAGCGACTACTCTTTCAAGGCACTCTGTGTTTGGTTGACGTTTCATATAGATAATCTTATTTTTGCTGTATTGTAGTGTTTTCTGATGATAAATTGAATATTAATGTTTAGAAATTCTAATTAGCATATTTTTGCTTCAACTCTCTCCCCCTCTCTTTTGTTTATACAGGAAAGAGTCTTTCTTACAATTTCCAACTACATCTTTACTGCCATCTTTGTGGGCGAGATGACTCTCAAGGTAACATTTTACAACCTGTCTCTGTACTGCTGATGCAGCCTCGGAAGGGATGTTTTCTTTGTTTGTTGGCTTCAATAGACTCATCTTCACATAGAACATATTCTACTGCCCCCTTCCTTCATTTACTGCCAGGGTGTTTTCGGGAAATAAAGCAGTTATGCAATTCACAGACCAATGACCAATCTACCACTATAAACACTGACATCTCTTCCTTTTCTTTCTGTTTTTCTGCTTTAACTTTTAGTGTCTCAGGAGTCCTTTATCAAAATCTTAACATGTTTGTTTCTGCATCTTTTTTTCTGGGATTCTTTTCCCTCAATTTTTGGTTCCCAGTCTCTGTTTGCTCTGGGCAAATATCTGGCATAAGTGGGCCATCAATTATGTACTCCCACAATCAATTATTAACCAATTTGAGCTCGTAGAGGAGCCGCAGACTTGTCAGTCCTCTGGCTGAGCGGAGCAAGTCTCCCTTTGAGCCTATGTGTCGGAACCTCGTATATCTGAAAAATGTGTTGATGTGCTTGTTTGTGTAGCATCAATCTCTCCATAGGATTTTATCATCTGTTTGAATGCTGCATATGAGATGGAGCCAAAAAAAGGGAAAAAGAAAAATATAGCACCGTAGGAGAATTGGTCAGCAGCGTGAAACATCTTCAGGCAAAAATATTGATGCTATAAAACATGTTTGATGTATAATGCATTTTTGCATGGTTTCTGCAGACCATACAAATAACAAATATGAAAAGGCAAAATGATTTTAAAAAATGATAGTCACCCCTCATTTCCTTATGTTTGGCTTCTGAGAAGTAAAAGCTTACTAGAATCCTATCTAAACAAGTTATTTTTGAAAGTCTTTGTATTTATTTGACCTGACCAATTTCTGGGCATTAATTTTTTGTTCCTTTGTTAGGCCACTTAAATAAAATCAAATCAAATTTTATAAAGCTCTTTTCCTGCATACAGCGAGGCAAATAATTTACAATGTTAAAATAGTTTAAACAAGCCATCACACAAAAGGTATACATAGTTAAAAGAACAAGCATAGACCTTTCTCACAGTCACACACACACACAAACAGTACCCTCCTCACCCCTCCCCTTTGCAACATGAACTCTAACCCTTAATATCGTCACTCGATTAAGGATAAAAGTAAAAAACTGTCTTGATGCTGTTTTGAGAAAGCGGTACCTTAGGAAACGGTCCACACCAGAGGCCAACCCCACCGCAACCTTAGAGGACGTTGAGTAGTAGAGAGACAGAGAGAGAGAGAGGGATGAATGGATGGATAGAGGCTTCATAGATCTATACCTTATGACCAAAATTATGCTGAGGTGAGTGACAGCTGTTAAAGGCTAGCTACAGCTGTTCGTCTCTGGTCTTCAATGTTTTTGAGATCTTTGTAGGACTCGGTAGGAAATGAGCACGATTGGTGTGTGGGGCATCAAATAAATAAGATGATTGTCACTTTAAAATGCCTTAAAGTCAAAATCGTTTTCAGTATTTTTGTTTGTCATATTTGACACAGCAAACCAGATTCATAATTTGTGGCCCTTTGGTTTTAGTAACCATAATCATGGTAACACATGAAAATGTCAATAGACGCCATGAGAAACCACAACAAGTTATGCTTTTAACACTTTTGCTGTCCCGCTTAAAATGACATCTCTTCTGCACTCTTTATCTCAACACATATGTTAAGTATTTTATAAAATCTTCTACATTCCTTCTCATGTCCACCCTTGTAAAAAGCTGTTTTACACTTGGCCTCTCTTTTGACAAGTTGGTAAACACAATAAAAACAGCTTAATTGCTTGAAGTCTGTCTTAAATCTTTCATGTGTCCTGCTTCTTTTGTGGAATTTATCAAAAATACTAAGACCGTTGAGAAGAAAGCAATAGGATTTTACCATCCCAAAGATGAGCAACATAGAACAACAAAGAAGATAATCTTTTGACATGCATGTTTGAAACTCATGCACATTAAGATAAAATCAAAAAGCTTTTTACAGTTTTACATCCCTTCCTATGATTAAAATTGGTTAATGCTTTTGGTGTTCAGACATTAGAAATTTTCCAGGCATTGATCTTTCAACCATTTTGATGTTTGTACTAAACCCCCACATGATCTCTCAAAGTTTGTCTGAAAACTCGGCAAGCAGCTGCAAATGTCAGTGGCAGATTTTTACCTTATTGATCAATATCAAGTTAAACCTTTTTTGCACTCTGGAGCTTCTTTTTGTATTTTCATTTTTACGGTTGACAAACAAATTAAAGAGAAAGTAAAAATGGAACTGATAGAAATACAAAAATGACATTCATTATCCAAAACATATCAGTTATTACAAGCTATTTGAAACTGACTCAATAAAACAGGGCAAAAACATTTACACTACTAATAGAACATCAACATTACCGCTTCTTGATCTCCAGTAAAAGTATGTATACTAGTGAACCTTATCACATACTTTTTGCCGCAAAAAGTAGTTATTGATAATTGTACCAAAGTATTTGTAATGTGCAACTTTGACAGCCTTTCCACAGACACCAACTGATAAAATCCTTTAAAACAGAGCAGTCATTGGTTATCATCCTGGTAATCAAACTAAGAAACATTTGCAGAGTCACCAGCAAAATGCATCGTGTGTTTGCCCTCATTTTCCCTCTAACCTCTGGTTAGTAAAGGAATAAAATTGGTGAAAGAACCGATCGGTGAGGGGAACCAGTACAACAAACAAAGCATCATTGGCCCTCACCCTCCTGAGGCAGTTCAATAAAAAAGAACCAGCAAACTAAATTCTGGTTTCTTTAATGACTTTATGGGAGACAGACAGCTAGAAGAGGAGATTATATGTTAATAAAAGCTGAGGTAATATTAATAAAAAGTAAGCAAATAGAGTGTTATGCAAACCGGATTAGGTAGGGTGTTCACAGCATCATTAAAGCTCCTACAGGCTCTATAAGCAAACTATAAAGGGTCTGTACTTATTTGAATTGCTCTTAGGATCTCAGCTTTTAAATCTTGGTTAGAGGGGGTTAGATGAACAGGACAGATATCATTCTGCGTTTATGGGCCTTTACAGTTCAGTAGAGGAGCAATTACTGCATCTCTGTAGAGCCTTCACACCCTGTGAAGTTGAGGATAAAATAAAAATTCTAGCCCCGTGTTCCTGCTTCTACTTTGTAGAACTCAGTATATGTCTGTGTGCATCCAAACTGCATTGTTTGCACGGCATCTGTGTGTCATTTTTTGACCTACAAGTTCTCATCCCATGATCATCTTTATTTTTTAGAAGACAAGGATAAAAGCTTCATTCCTTTACCCTCTTTCAAGAGGAATGGTGGGGACTGTCAATATTACCTGTAGACAGCAGCTGCTTGATGTTTTTTATCACCTTTTCTGTGATTGTGTAAAATGTATATCCATGTGTCTGTCTGTACTGAACTGTAGAACATATGCTGCATTCATTGTTCCTCTTACTATCATGATATGACTGTTTTTTGTTCTTGCTCATTATATTCTTAAAACATTGTATGAATTGTTTGTGTTTAAGCTGCCTTAATAAACCAATTCCATGTCTTGAACATCCTCCCTTACTACCTTTCTCCTTAGGTGGTTTCCATGGGACTGTATGTGGGTGAACAAGCTTATTTGCGGAGCAGCTGGAACATTCTGGATGGATTCCTGGTTTTTGTGTCATTGATTGATATTGTTGTGTCCATGGCGGGAGGGGCGAAAATCTTGGGTGTGCTTCGAGTTCTCCGACTGCTCCGAACGCTGCGTCCCCTCAGGTAGTTGTTCACTTATATACTCTCATATTTGAATCCATAGCTAATTATGTTCTTTGTGATGTTTTTCTATAAGCTCTCTGTATTAAACTGACCTTTAAGACCCCCTTTAGCATAATAGAGGCTTGATTAAAGACACACTTATAAATATTTGCTTTACCTGCACATGTCAAGAAATTACAATCCAATCGAAAAACTAAATTATTTTGGTAGCTCAGTTACACATGCATTATATAATAATATTGATTCATAAAGCACATGCCAACCTAATATTAGAGTTTTTTTTATCTATATCAAGTTCTAATATTTTTGCCTATTATCACTTATGACCAAATTCATGAGACTTCATCTTAAAACTAGAGTGTTGTGGAATTTGACACCTGGATTAGTCAATCTGTCCAGTAACGAAAGACAGGAAACAAAGGAGCAGGCTAAAGTTCAGGAAGTAGTGGAGTTAGCCCATTAAACATGAGAATATTAAATATTTTACAACGCATTTAATATAGATAAGTAATAAAATATATTGAATATAATAAAATATTTAATAATTAGTCTTTTTGCTCACTTACCACTGAAGTTGCTCAAAATAGTAGATAATAATATGTGTTATTGTAATGCGATCTCTCTTTAGAGTGATCAGCAGAGCTCCGGGATTAAAGCTGGTGGTGGAGACCCTCATCACTTCTCTCAAACCTATTGGCAACATCGTCCTCATCTGTTGTGCATTCTTTATCATCTTCGGTATCCTTGGAGTACAGGTACAACACCAGTGTTCAACTTGTTCGACCATCTTCTTTGAACATGACGATTATTCTGTATGACCGCATTTGATTGGGTCAAAAGCAGTTTGTTATTATTATTATTATGCCACAGAGTTAAATTTTTTGTATAGAAGCAGCTTTGATGCTAAAGTATTATTCTCTCAAAAAAACTTTAATAGTCTTTCTTGCTTTATACATAATTTTCTTCTGGTGTGTTTCTCAACCAGCTCATTATTTTGTCTCATTAGAGTGAAACCCAATGCCTTATTTTTCTGCCTCTGCATAAATAATAAGATGACATCAAAATGCTTTTTAAACTTTATTTTTCAGCTCTTTAAAGGGAAATTTTTTTACTGTCTCGGCCTTGATGTCAAAAACATCACCAACAAATCTGATTGTCTGCAAGCAAACTACAAGTGGGTTCATCATAAGTACAACTTTGATAACTTAGGACAGGTGGGGATCAAATGAGCTCTTTTTCATTTTTACAAACTATGGAATTATTATCCAGATTTTGAATGATAAAATGTATTTAGTCTCCAAAAACTTTTTACCCTAGGCTCTGATGTCCCTGTTCGTATTGGCCTCCAAAGATGGCTGGGTAAATATTATGTACCATGGCCTGGATGCAGTGGGTGTTGACCAGCAGGTATTTCTTGCCAATGGGCATATGACAAACAGGTTTTAATGTGAAATATTATCTATATATATATATATATATTTATATTTTCTGCCTCTTTGGTGATTTGTTTTCTTTTCCTCTTTTCTTATTCCATCGATCTACAAAAGCCAATAACCAACAACAACCCGTGGATGCTTCTATATTTCATCTCCTTCCTCCTCATTGTCAGCTTCTTTGTTCTCAACATGTTTGTTGGCGTGGTAGTGGAAAACTTCCACAAGTGTCGCCAGCATCAGGAAGTGGAAGAAGCCAAGAGACGTGAAGAGAAGCGACAAAAGCGAATGGAAAAAAAGAGAAGGAGTGAGTAAGATGGCTGAGTAAAGGAATATAGGAATAGGAAATAACATTAGGCACAACAAAAACTGATAATTGCAGGTTAAATAATTCTAAAGTAGAAAATGTGCTTCTTTATTTGTGCATTTAGAAAATGTCCATGATGATACTTTTCAAAAGGTATTCCTGTCCTCAAATTTTTCCACATTTTTTCAAATTATAGAAGCTAACTTGAATTAACTTAGTGTATTTATTTTTTCTAATTCATGCCAAACTTGGTCAAAAAAATGATTAATAAATTATTACTTTACTGCTATTACTATTTATTACTATCTTACTACTAATTACTACTACTAACTTATGAATATTAGCATAATAGTTTTTTCTGTTTATTTATTCTTTATTAGTTTAATTAAATATTAGAATAATTTAATTTTTTTCTTACAGAAGCTCAGAAGCTACCTTACTATGCCAGTTATGGAAACATGCGCTTGATGATCCACACTCTTTGCACAAACCACTACCTGGACCTCATCATCACCTTCATCATCTGTATAAATGTCATCACGATGTCACTGGAGCACTACAATCAACCTCATGTAAGAGGAAATTCTTGTTGGATTTGGGCTGCATTGGTATTTGGGAGTCAAAATGATTCATGTTGGTAAACAATCAACTAATTCTGGGTTAGTTAATTTAATTTTTTTTTCTCTTTTCTTTTATAAAATTTTCCTGGCATCAGTGCCCATCTTCTCACTTGTAAACAGCAGCCTCTTAAACAAGCCCTAGTGATACATCCCACTAGTAAAACACCTGTCTGCTGAGGTTAGGCTCCTCTACTGGTTTTATTGCAGGCTGCTGTGGACCTGACATGAAAGCTGTGATTTAGCAGCTGACTCATTGTGGCTAGTGTCAGAGTCATCTATCAGTCTGTTCACGCACAGCAAATGCAGGTTAATAACTGATCGCACTTTTTGTGCTAAAGAGAAAAGAGATTATCTTGAGATAAGACACCCGTTTGACCTTTTGAAAATGGCGCAGGCTTTCTCAAACGGACTGAGCATTAGATAAATATCACAGGTCTCACCTGTGTTTGTCAGTTGTTGGTCCTGACATTTTGCAGCCTCTCACATGTAAGAAGATGCCGCTGTTTATTTGAAAAGAGGAAAGAGTCAAAAGTTTATTTTGGAGGAATAAATCTGGACAACTAGGTGATTAGTAAATGCTTGGCTTGTCAACATTAAAAACTCTCATTAACCTGCTTACATGTAGAACCCGATCTTCAAAGGTTTTTTAAAAAAGGGCAATTAAACTAAGTGCTTTTTTTTTTTTTTTTTTTTTTTTTTTTTTTTTGCTATGAAATAAGTGGACGCATTGCGGGTGATCTACAAAAGTAGGACCAGGAAACTGGTCTCAATATTTCAATATTTCTCTACAGTCTTAGAGATGAATGGTTTCTGATGGTTGTTAATATTTAATTCAGTTTTATTTTCAGAAACATGCGATAGATTTAAGTCCAGTCATTTTTTTGTTTGTGTTGGCTTATTTGTTTAACGATTGTCTGCATTAGGCTGTTATTATTCTATTATTACTATCTCTGATGTTCAAAATATGTTTACATATGCTTAGACTTTCTCTACTTTGTAATAACGCCTCTATTTTCATCACAATGACCACAGAAATTTTTATGTGTGAGTTTATTCCTGAGTTTCAAATGTGCTAAAAAAAAAGATGCAAAAACTGCAGTTGCATTTGATTTTTTGTCTTGAGATATTGTTTTGGTAATATTTACATTTGCATACACATACTTGTGTGTCATTAGAACATGATCTGCATATTGATGAAGGCCCACATGTTAAAGCAGGTTTGCACATACTGTCTGATGAATTGTGCAACAATCATCATCATAAAAAGGAGAATATTCTGATATGAGCTTAAGTTTTTTTTTAAATTTCACCACAGAAAATACTGGAAATTCAAATTTACTGTTTCTTACTGTCTGGGCTGTAACTCAGATCCATTCACACAGTGCCTTTTTCACTGTCTTCTTTTTTGCAGTCCCTGGATCTTGCCCTCAAGTACTGCAACTATTTTTTTACCTCCACATTTGTGCTTGAGGCCATTCTCAAGCTCATCGCCTTTGGATTTCGGCGCTTCTTTAAAGACAGGTAATAGTATATGTTTATGTCTGTTTGATTTCAAGCACTGTGGGCATGAACAAGGTTGAAAGCAAGTTTTATGCTTCCATTTCTGTTTCTTCTTATTACAAATATGATTAAAAATGGTATTAAACATTAAAGGGACGATTAGAGCTCTGGCACAAACATTAATCTCATGATGGAACATAGCACAACAATAAATCGTCCATTAGTTCAAAGTGTTTCTTTATAATTCACAGTTTTTCTTTGATCAAATATGAATGGAATGAGGTCTAACTGTTTTGACAGCATTAAGGATTATAAAATCTGTTGACATATTTAAGGTGGCTGTTTTGTTTTTAAAAATATGTCATGTACACTGTTGACTGTGATTATAGACTTATAGCAAACTCCAACTGTAATGCTTTTACTAAAGATGGATTACAGTCCTTAAAATAAAATAAATTTTAGTTGCAGAGGCATATCACACTAAAACGATGTTAAAAAAATAGTCTTTATTTGAAATCAATGGGGAGGGGGGGGGGTAGTTATTTTTTTAAAAAGTACATTTATGGTGATCACGACATCAAGGAACCTTTGTTATATAATTTTACTCTTTCCCTGTGGAAAATAGCAAACTTTTCATGACACATGGGTTAATTCCTCTTGTTGAACCAATATTTTCTTTCCTATTCACTCAGGAAGATGGTGAAAGAGATTAAATAATATGTTGTCCTTATTGTCAGACATCCACGTCTCCATGACTATAGTCTTAGCAATAATCAGTGCAACAAAGAAACAAAAATCTGTCCCAACATCAAAAATGAAACTATGTTGAATTTTCTAAAGTCTATTGGTTTGGACTGAAGGACAGTGTGTAAAAACACATTATATTCATTTACCACTATTGGTAAAACAAGGTTGTGTAAAGAAAAAGAAAATGCAAAAATGCTAACAATTGTGGTATCTTTGCTTTTGATAAAAATGTTGTATTTATTTTCTAATTAAATAATTTCACTTAAATAATTATTGGATTTCTCATAATGTTACAATGTCCATTTCCCCATGTAAAAAGGGAATTTAGGTTTACAGCTTTTTATATGTCCTTGGCAGGGTTTTTAACACATAAAATGTACAAAAAATAAAATTACAATACAAAACATTTCTTTTGTTCTGTCAAAAAGGATGAGCCAAACTTTGAAAATACAGTGCCTGGCCAAAAAAAAAAAATTGCCACCAAAAAATGATCAAACTCTCTAATATTTTGTTAGACCACCCTTAGCTTTGATTACAGCCCGCATTCGCTGTGGCATTGTTTCAATAAGCTTCTGCAGTGTCATAAGATTTATTTCCATCCAGTGTTGCATTAATTTTTCACCA